>CM029016.1:79877898-79995218 GCA_016801055.1 Panax notoginseng | reverse complement strand
GGTTGCCTTTGTAACCTACATGATGAAGGGAGAGACAAAACTTTGGGTGGGAGGGCAATCAAGCTAGAGCTGGAATAGATTTGATAACGTGGGGTAAGGTTCAAGGAAATATTTTATGAGAACTACTTTCTCACGAGCATTCAAGGATTGATGGAAATGCGGATTCTAGAGTTAAAACAAGGGGACATGACGGTTCCCCAATACGCCGCCAAGTTTAATGAACTGGCAAGGTTCGCTCCACACCAAGTGGAAACTGAGGTGAGAAAAGCTCGACGGTTTGAGCAGGGCTTGAAACCCTGGCTCTATAACCGTATATCTGTATTCCAAAGTACTTCTTTTGGAGTCGTTTTAGAGAAGGTAATAATTGCCGAAGGTGGTAGCGAGGCGTTGAGCCAATACCACAAAGATATGAAAAGCAAGGGGAAGGTAGATGGAGGAGTAAAGATTGAAGGTGCTAGTGGGAGTGGCGAGGGTTATAAGAGGAAGGTAGTTAGCTCTAGGAATACCGGAGTGAAACAAGGAGACCCTAAGAGGAGGATGGAGGCCTACAAAACCTGTGGGAAGACTCACTTAGGAGTTTGTCTTAAGGGTAAGGCCGTGTGTTATAACTGCGGATAGGAGGGGCATATTGCGCCTAACTGTCCTAGTCCGAAGAAAAATCATGGATGTTTTGTGTGTGGGTCAACTGATCACATGGCAAAGAACTGCCCGAAGAAGGGAACGAATGGGAATAAGGGCACCAATAGTGGTAAGTTAACTATTGGGGGTCCAGCGCAGTCGGGTAGGCCGATGGACCGTACCTTCAATATGACTGTCCAAGACACGATGGCCTCGGGGGACGTAGTTGCAGGTATTATTCTGATCAACGATCTTAATGCATACGTGCTGTTTGACTCGGGTGCGACCTGTTCGTTTATCACATGTGATTTTGCTAGACGATTAGGATTACTTCCCAAAAAATTGCCCATACCTTTAAACATTAAGGTAGCAAACGAAGAGATAATTCCCATTGAAGATATTCATAAGAGTTGTTGCGTAGACATTCGAGGTTGTAAATTATCGGTAGATTTGATACCAATAAAGTTAGGGGAATTTGACGTAATCCTCGAAATGGATTGGTTGGTTAACTATGGGGTGATAATAGATTGTCAAAAGAAATGCGTAAATATTAAAACGTTAAGACAACCTCAGGTAATATTTTACAGTAATAAATCGTCGGGACGTTCGTGTTGTCTTACCATGACACAAACTAGAAAACTATTGAAGAGGAGTGTGTAGGTTATTTGTGCCATGTTGTCGATACCTAGAGAGTAGGAGCGACCATGGAACAAATACCTATAGTGGTGAATTCATGGATGTATTTTCGAGTGAGTTGCCGGGTCTTCCACCGGATAGAGAAACTGAGTTCGTGATAGACATTGTGCCAGGAGCGGCACCAGTTTCCAAGGCACCGTATCGTATGGCGTCAGTGGAGATGAAGGAGTTGATGGTGCAGTTGCAAGAACTGTTGGACAGGAAGTACATACAACCGAGTGTTTCGCCGTGGGGAGCACCGGTACTATTTGTCAAGAAGAAGAATGGATCGTTAAGACTTTGTATTGACTACCGAGAGTTGAACAAGTTGACGATAAAGAATAAGTATCCATTGCCCAGGATAGATGATCTTTTTAACCAGTTGAAAGGGATAAAATATTTTTCTAAAATAGATTTGCGGACGGGGTATCATCAACTAAAAGTTAGGAAAGAAGATGTGCCAAAGACAGAATTTAGAACTCGATATGGTCATTACGAGTTTCTGGTGATGTCATTTGGGTTGACAAATGCACCTACTGCATTTATGGATATGATGAACAGAGTGTTCAAACAATATTTGGACAAGCTTGTCGTGGTGTTTATCAATGATATTCTAGTCTATTCTAAGACACCAGAAGATCATGCTGAACACCTAAGAATAGTGTTGGAGACACTAAGGAAGGAGAAGTTATATGCGAAGTTCACTAAGTGTGAATTTAGGCTAGAGAGGGTACAATTTTTAGGACATGTCATTGACCACGAGGAAATTTCAGTACATCTAGCGAAGGTGGAAGCCGTGATGAATTGGGAACAACCGAAAACGCCGACTGAGGTGCGGAGTTTCCTAGGGTTAGCGGGTTACTATCGGAGATTCATCTAGGATTTTTCGAAGATAGCTACTCTGTTGACTAATTTGACAAGAAAGACGGTGAAATATGTGTGGACTAAAAAATGCGAGGACAGTTTTCAAGAACTGAAGAAAAGGTTGAGTGAAGCGCCTATTTTGTCATTACCCGATGACACAGGAAGTTTCGTAGTTTATAGCGATGCTTTGTATAGAGGACTTGGTTGCGTGCTCATGCAGCATGGCAAGGTTATTGCGTATGCATCTAGGCAGCTGAAGGATTATGAGAAAGTTTACCCTACTCATGATCTGGAACTGGCTGCGGTGGTGTTTGCCCTAAAGATATGGCGACATTATCTTTACGGGGAAAAGTGTGAGATATACACTGACTATAAGAGTCTAATATATATCTTCACATAGAAGGAGTTGAATATGAGACAGAGGAGATGGTTGGAGTTGATAAAGGATTACGACTGTGAAATCCTGTATCACCCTGGAAAAGCTAATGTAGTGGCCGACGCCTTAAGTAGAAAGGGTCGGGAGAAGTTGCCTATGTTAACGGCTCAAACTGAGTTAATAACAGAGATGGCTAGGATAGAATTAGAGGTGAAGTTGCCAACTGAGGCGGATCAGAGACTGTTTGCAACGGAGATTCAGTCTACCATCGTAGAGAGAATCAAGGAGGTGCAGCTCAAAATCGATGAGTGTGACCAGATGAAGAAGCGGTTGACCAATGAAAAAGATATTAGTTTAGTCTTGATAATGAGGGATTATTAAGATTTGAGGGAAGAATTTGGGTTCCGAATGAGATGAAATTAAAGGAGCAAGTTTTACAAGAGGCTCATAGTTCAAGGTACTCGATTCATCCTGGTAGTACTAAGATGTATCAAGACCTTCGACAGAGTTTTTGGTGGCCGAACATGAAGAGAGAAATAACTGAGTATGTGAGTAGGTGCTTGACTTGTCAAAGAGTTAAAGCCGAACATCAACGACCAAGTGGCTTGTTACAGTCATTGGAGATTCCAGAGTGGAAGTGGGAGCATATCACGATGGACTTTGTGGTGGGACTTCCGATGACTCAGAAGGGATATGATGCGATTTGGGTAATAGTGGACCGGTTGACGAAGTCGGCTCACTTTTTCCCAATTCGAGTTAAGTATAACCTAGATCAGTTAGCTACACTCTATGTTAAGGAAATTATTTCCAGACATGGAGCACCTGTTTCGATTGTGTCAGATCGTGATCCCCGATTCACATCGAACTTTTGGAGAAGTCTTCAAGAGCAGCTGGGACGCAGTTGAAGTTGAGTACGACATATCATCCACAAACCGATGGACAGAGCGAGAGGACAATTCAGACGTTAGAAGATATGTTGAGATCTTACGTCATGGATTTCAAGGGTAGTTGGGATGACCATCTACCATTAGTAGAATTTGCGTATAACAATAGTTATCATGCAAGCATAGGTATGCCGTCGTATGAAGCTTTGTATGGAAGGAAATGCAGAATTCCATTGTATTGGGATGAAGTGGGAGAACGCCGAATGCTAGGACTAGAATTGTGTGCAACAAACAGTGGAAGTGGTGAAGTTGATACGTATGCGTCTCGTAGCAGCTCAAGACAGACAGAAGAAATACACAGACTTACATCGAGAGAATAGAGAGTTTGAGGTAGGCTCGTACGTATTTCTAAAGGTATCTCCTTGGAAAGGAAAGATACACTTTGGAAAGAAGGGAAAACTAAGCCCAAGATTTATAGGACCTTTTGAGGTATTAGAACGGGTAGGTGAGGTAGCTTATAGAGTAGCGTTACCTCCAAACCTAGAGCGAATACATAATGTATTTCACGTTTCAGTGCTACATCCTTACAAACCAGATTACAAGCATGAGATAGAATTTGAGCCTATTCAAATCGAGAAGGATTTAACATATGAAGAGATGCCGATTCAAATCATCGATAGAAAAGAGAAAGTTCTGCGAAACAAGGTTATAACGCCGTAAAGGTATTATGGAAGAACCACGATGTTGAGAAAGCAACGTGGGAATTGGAAGAGAAGATAAAGAAGGATTACCCTCTTTTGTTTGAGTAATGTAGGGCGAGATTCAGGGGACAAAATCTTTATAATTTGTTGGTGGACAGATAACCATGCGTTGTAACCCCCGCCGAGGATCTGCTTGATCATCGCTGATGTGTGTATCAGCGAAACATGCGTTATAACCCCCACCGGGGATCTCTTGGATCATCGCTGATGTGTGTATCAACAGAATATGCGTTATAACCCCGCTGGGGATCTGTTGGTGGACAGATAACCATGCGTTGTAACCCCCACCGGGGAACTGTTCGGGATTAGGGTGGCAACCCTAAATTGACGGCATTGGATCTCTATGCGGTATTGCCGAATGGAATCTACAATGACTTGGATCATCGGTATAGTATACCCTGTGTTCAGGTGAATACCAATAAATGATATGAAAGCCACAGTCGGGCCCAGAAAAACCAGGATTTCAGGCTATTCCGCTCAATCGCGTAGCGTTTTTATCCCTGATTTGGCCTTTTCAGCTTATGAGAACTCCTTTGTAACTCGAACTAGACCGATACAGAGGGGTGGGACCCACATAAAGGAGCTATAGGTACACCTACTGCAGTCGCAGATGGACCTGCGGCCAACCGTGGATATTAAAATCGTACATGTTGCTTTCATAAGTCATTTTCAAGTTGTGCCGCGAAGGAAATCTGAGAGCTCTTCTTTAGATCTGCTGAGTTCGGACGTCTTTCTGCAAATTCTGTCACCGTACAAGTGTTCTACACTGTCCTGGTAACGTATGCATGTACTTTTTTCCAATTTTTGTCCGTTAGAAAATGACTTATCACATGAAATGCATCTAAGAACATAGTAGTGATTATGTATGCCCAAATGACTTGATAAAAAATGAGCAAAGGTGAAATACTATTTGCACCTTTTTCCTGCTATTTCTTATCCTATTTGAGGACAAATGAGCAAAGGTGAAAAAGCAAAGTAATCCTGGTAATTAGGTTACCCTTATGGATTGATGACTTTGATTTTTTTAATGCAAATAGTATGTATATGACTGTGGGCAGGTGTGCTACTGAATGGCCACCTAGTCATGCCTATGTGCATGTGGATAGTCCTATTTATAGAGGAAACTATGGCAAAATTTTTCAAAATGTAGGCATTGAGTAGTCATGCGTATTTAACTCTACTGTAGACGTATGTTAAAATAATGCATGCATGCATGTAGTCATTAGATGCATTTTGAAAAGCTCCAGGTTAGAAAATACCACACCCTTTCTGAGGTGATTTGGAGACTTGTTGTCCAGATATTATGGATTTGGATCAGGCGAATAGTTCCCGCAGGACCACTTCTGGTATACGGAGGAGGGCTTTTGAAGTTCCTCGACCCCGTTCCGTTAAACAGCCTCGTCGGTTGATGGGGGCGGTGAGACGTCCAGTCCGGTTTGATGTACCGGACGTCGAGGATGAGGAGGAGGATGTTCCATTGCGGACCCTACTCATGTTGATCATGTTCCCCGTAGGGACCTCCTTAGTATTCAGGTAGCAAACCTAGAGCTTCTGGATGATCTGAGTAGACATCCCTCGATGTATTTGCATGCCAACGAGGTATAAAGCTTAGATCTTAATCTTCCTTCTTTTCTATTGATGAGGAGTAAAGGAATCTGATGTTGATCTGTATTTTGCAGGTTCCCGGCTTTACACAGCCTCGAGGGAACTGGTTCAACATTCACTCCATGTACCAGGCTCTACATCCTGACTATAGAGCGATTGTGCATGATTGGGAATTTGGAGAATTCTTTTCCATCCTTCCCCGTCGTTATCCCTGGGGTTACCTCAGGGGATTGTCTGAGTGCTAGTTTCACCAGACTCAGCCTCTCTATTTATTGGACTGTGAAGTGATGATGACGCCTATGGATTGTCGGTTTATCACAGGTATGGAGTTTGGAGGGGCGCCAGTGCCTTGCACGGCTAATATTACCCCGACTACCGTCAGATCCTTGCTAGGAGTTCCTGTAGAGGCGCTCAAGGGCAGGACTATCCGTACGGGTCCTTTGAGCGTAGATGCTATAAGTGGACTATTGAGTGAGCCCATACCAGCTGATGTCAGAGTTAGGGATCACATTCTTCGGCGATTGTACCTGATGATCATTAGGGGCTGCTTCATAGCAGATAACTCTTCTACGGTGTCGTTCGCTTTGATCAGCGCCACGCGACATGTGGACAGTATAGGAGAGTATGATTGGGGCTCCTACACCTTTGCCTATTTCCTCAGGGGCATGCGTATGCGCTCACAGGGCTTGACCGAGGCTTGGTTAGGATTTTACCCATTTCTGCTGGTAAGTATTTCTCTTATCATTTACCATGTACAAGTTAAGAGTGTTAACTGATAGCAGATGTTTTGCCTTTATGTTGGCAGTTTTGGGCCTATGAGAGGCTCCCATATTTACTTCCAGTGAGTATATTAGGGTTGGATACCTACCCACGAGGACGGAGATGGCATCATTCCATACTGGCGGAGGTCCCCATAGCTGAGGGTTTCACTCATTGTCGTCGTCAGTTGGAATGGTTGACAGCGGATGTCATCACATGGATTCCATATTCTGGGGAGCATTTGGCCACTGGATTTGAGGATGGGTACCTGACTGGTGTCGAGTATGTGATTTCCACTCGTAGGGTTTCTCTCTTCACAGATGGAGGATGGGAGCTCTATTTAGGAGAGCGTGCTATTAGGAGCACTACAGGGAAGATCCGTATACCGATCTTGCCTCCTGCCAGGTGTTATTGGCCTGTGTCGCAGTCATCCGTCATAGATATCCCATTGTTGGGTGTTGACAGTTTTGCATTGTCAGAGGGTCCTTACACTCAGGATGTATTCCAGCATTGGTGGATCCCTCACACCATTGGAGCTCAGACCCGCGCCACTCAGTTCATGGGAGATATGGTTCCAAGATCCGTGATGATGACGGATTGGCTAGCATGTGTCTGAGATCCGACTCATGTGACACAGATTGACAGCTTGGCCTAGTGACTGGACTGGGCACATTTCTTTTTCCAGCATTTGGGCAGAGATCCGACAGAGGCAGATTCGTTTGATCCTTCCAACACAGGAGCTGGCCCCTCAGATGACCCATTTGGCTTTGCCAGCGCAGATCCTCCTTTGTATAGGCCTGACATCCCTATTGATAGAGATCTAGTGACTTAGAAGGAGTTACATCAGGTGGACTGGATTGATGATGTAGATATTGACACCATTGTCTTCTTCTGATGTATATTCTCATTATCTCTTTTGACAGGCCTCTGTTAGCTATTGGGTGGCTGTGCCCCATTCTCGCTATATCTTTTGATAGAACTTTGTTAGTAGTAGGACGTCTGTGCCCCATTTCCCTGTATTTTTAGTTGTACAGAGATGATGTATTAGATGATGATATACCTATAAATGTATGTACAGTTTTCCATTACCTATATCATTTTGCCATCTATTATCTGTTATGCATGTATCATGTTATGCATATGTATGTATGTCTAGAGATATTCAGCATTGACCCTTGGATGGTATTATGATACGACCCACATAGATGTCTTCTTCGACAGTCAGCCGCATAGATCACACCCCACCATTATTGGTAGCATCCCGTCTGAGATATTGGTATGATAGTATGTCACCCCTAGATAGGGTGACCGTAGATCAGCTGTTGCAGCATACCATGACCCTTTTGATGTTTCAGGTTCCAGCAGGATTTGTGGAGGGCATGCTAGAGCACTTGGTATCGGAGAGGCAGGTTTTCTAATTTGGGACCCAGGAGTTGACTTTGACTTTGGAGGAGTATGCACGTTTGACGATGCTGCCACTTGACAGACCTTGCGTGCATATGGCCATTGGTGACATGAGCCAGTAGTTCATGACTCTCACCAGGCTGAGGCGAAGAGTTGTACAGGATGAGATCACATCTGGCCACGTGATATCCTAGCATTTTCTGATTGACAGATTTGGCTATTAGGATAGCTATGCTCGGTATTCTGGGGATTTTACCATACTAGAGGACCAGTGGCATTTGGCCAAAGTGGACGTATTGATGCTGTGTGCATTATCATACGTATACATGCCACGATATATGGACGAGTTAGACATCGGCGTTATTATGGCAGTGAGAGTTCTCAGGGAGGGTCGTACCATTATTTCGATGATCATGGCAGAGACACTGAGGTCGGCCACGTTTTGCAGTACTTACCCTACAGGGGTATTCACAGGCAGTTCGGTCATGCTGTACGTGTGGTTTATGTCACACTTGAGACCGATTGGCACATTCAGACGACACGAGTATTATTTCACCCATGAGATAGCTATGTCGTATTCCTTTTAGCCCACGGAGTGTACAGATCCTGCATCCTGGTCGTTTTCTTAGCCGAGATTGTAGATCCTTTTGCTATCTTGTCGGGTTCAGGGCTCAATTCGCCATTTAGTTTCATTACTCATGCTCCGGGCATGGATTATCTCCCTCTGGCTGGTTTGAGGGGCATGACTACCTATCACCTACTGGACGTGATGTCACAGTTTGACCAGTTCCAGGACTTTTATCCTTTTGATGAGGCGTTAGGTCAGCGCTTAGCTTCTCGCTATCTATCAGCAGAGGACCGATCCCATGTGTATGCTTGTTGGGATCAACGTGAGATAGATGCTTTTTCTGTTAGCCATCCGGGTTATTCTGCAGAGTATTCTACGTAGATGGAGACAGAGACTTCATCGGCTGCGGTAGTATCCACAGTGTCGAGCATTGCTTCAGATGGTGGAGAGCCCATGGAGGACATTGATTCTCAGACCGAGGAGGAGCCATTTACTAGGTTGCTAGCAGCTCTCTTAAATTCTCCCAGTACTAGCACTGTTGTGATTTAGCATTTAGCACAATACTTTGAGCAGAGTTTTCATCTGATGACCTTTGAGAGAGATCAGGCTAGAGCCCTGATGTTGACAACTCTTGATGGGAGAGATGCAGATCTATTAGAGAGAGACGAGGCATTAGCTCACAGAGATGCCGCTGTTATTGAGCGGGATGAGGCCAGATCAGCCAGGGATGTAGTGATAGTTGAGCGGGATAGTGCCATATCTGCCCGGGATGTAGCCGTCACAGATAGTACTACAGTGAGGTCCCTTACCACTGGTATGCTTGCCGAGATGAGTGCATATATTGATGAGATTCACGTCACCATGCAGATGGCCTCGGACTTGCTGACTCGTGTAGATATCCTTGTACAGGAGACCACAGCGTTACCTCCTTCTTCGGAGAGGGATGCTATGTTAAATATGCTAGCTCGCCTGCATGTCGATCTGTAGATAGCTTTGTATTTTCCTGCACATACTAGCTTAGCCATTTTTTCATGTACAGTTTACATTGTGTATATCAAACAGTATTATATATAGTAGGGAAATATATTTTTGATCACTTCCCTTTTAGATATGCTTGAATACTTGCTTGATATTTGCCTGCTTCTTCAGGACTTGTGATCTTGATGTATTCTGAATTCCTCCTTGCTGGATGGACATTGAGTTATCTCAGGATAGTTTAGAATAGATCATGGATATGTGTGTATCCCTACCATCTTTGGTGCCTTGGGACTGGTTTCTGTATGAAAATATGGAGAGGAGTGTGGCTTTCCTCTATGAGATTGACCGCACCACAGATGGTCGCCAGTACTCCTATTTAGGAGGAGCCTAGTTAATTCCATATCTTATGGATTGGTGTTGCTCTTAAAGGTACAACCGCAGCTTAGATGGTCGCCGAATCTCCTATTTAGGAGGAGTTCAAGAAATTCCATCCCTTTGGTCTGAAGCCAAATGAAATGTGATGGATTAAAATTTGATCCCAGCATCGTTGACAAGTATTTGTGTTTTGGTAGGGGGTTAGACCGAACCATGAATGGCTGCCTACGTACTCCTGTTGAAGAGGAGATCAGGTCTGCGTAGTTCGAACATGTTGTAAGAGGTTCAACGCTGTATGTGGCAAAAAGGGTGTAGGAATGTTTTTGTTGTTTTTATTTTTGTAAGGAAAAGGGTGTAGAAGTGTTTTTGTTATTTTTGTTTTATTGCGACCGGGCCATATAAAATGGTTGCCTACGTACTCCCGTGTATCATGGAGATCAGGTCGACGTAGTTCGCCCCTTAGGGTGAGTTAAAAAGCGTAATCCCATGTGCAGGGTCAGACTACGAGGAAGAAAGATTAATTCTATGTACAGGTCAAACTGTGGGGAAAGAAGTTTAATCCTAGGTTGAGGATAAACTGCAAGGGTGAAAAGTTTGATCCCATGTTTGGGGGGACAAACTGCAAATACGAGAGGTTCAATCCCTAGTGGGATGACCAAAGTTGTAAGAGCGCAGTGAATGCAACTTACAACTACTCTACTATGCAAACTATTATGCACTTACACTACATGAATGCAAACATATAATAATCCTAAACTAAATGACAACTTATTCAAAACTAAAACAACTACATTAAACATGCAAAACTAAACTAATTAACTCCCTAAACTTAACAATTACAATGTCCTCATTGTAAAATAAAGCATGAAGTGGACGAGGACTTCCCTGTAATCATTTAAGCTTGTGGTGATGGTGGTGTGGCATAAAGACTGAAAAATCCTCCACATCAGAATTTGAAGGAGGATACTGTATCATGGGCTCAGGCTGGTGGCTTCCCTTTCCATAATCTTTTGCATATCCATTGAACCTCTAATACCTGCAATGAAGAGAGACAACATGGATTAGAATAACACTTTGGATTGGTAAGAGAACTTAATAAGCAAATTAATTCCTATCTACTAAATAAACTAGTAAAGCATATAAATATAAAAATTCCTAGGTTGCCTCCCAGTTAGCGCTTGAATTACAGTCTTTTAGCCTGACTTTGTCTGATCAACGCTATCAAATTCCTCTTCGATAATTGAGGAACCCTCCATCCATCGAAAATAATGTAGTTTTTGGTAGGTTCCCATTTGTGATGGCTATTGAGTTAAAGTCACCTAGCATGCTCTGATTTGGTATGATCTCAATCAAGAACGTCCCACAGAAAGGTATTTTCTCCATTGTGTATGTGATCACTTTGGGGCATGGAAGCTTGTCACACACAATGGGCTCTTCGTCTATCTTGTCTTTCTCTTCCCACCATGGATTGAAAATTGTACTCACTCTTATGTCAACAAGAGCTTCGCCGACGACATGACTACCAAGTGGGCATGATTTTGCAAATTGACCGACTCTTTGATCTTTGGTGGAGACCCATTTAGATCTTCGTGGACCTCTATTTCATTATCCCCAATTGTCTCCACACTTCCTATATCTTGTGGCTCATCCAGTTGCAGATTTGGTTCGGGCACTTCATCAATCTCGGAATCCTCATCATAACACCAATTGTTTCGAGGAAGGTTGCTTACGGCTTTGAGCATTTAATCTATCTGGTTCTGCATATTTTGAATTGACCGTTCTTGATTAATCCTCCACTCCTCATTTGATGCTACGAACTTGGACCACAATTTCTCCAACCTTAAATTATCTGTCTCAACTTTGGAATACATGTATTGAGGACCATGAGTTAAAGTGGTGATGAGTTGTTCCATATGGTGCTGAAAATTGTGGCTCGATATTTCTTGACTCATCATCCTTTCCTCTTGGTTTGCTATGACCTTTAACAGTAATTCCTCCAACTTTGACTTTTCTTCTTTTAATGGAGGTTGATATGAGAATTTCGGCGTGTATGTCGGATTTGGAGTAGAGTATTGGTCTTGATAGTTGTAGCTCCATGAAGAATCCGGGTGATACCCCCAAACTTGATCATAATTATCATATGCATACTGATTGAGGTAGTTACCACCATACTGTACCGGCCTAAGATTGATGATGCATTGATTAATCGGGTGATTGCCAGCACAATAGTCACACATAACTGCCATCCTTCGACTCCTTTGGGCTGCAAAAACGTCCAACTTCCTCGAAAGTTCTTCAATCTGTGCTGATATTGCAGAAAATGCATTAAGTCCATCAATCTTCATTTCCCTTGGTTGAGTTATGTTCGTGTATGGCCATTGATACACAAAGTCATCCATGGTATCTGAAAAGAGAGAAATATAGGAAGAGAATTAAAAATAAAAATAAAAATGTTTAAATTAAGACTAATTTGATTGAAATTAATATTAGCAAAGAGATATTAAACTAATTCCCCGACAACGGCGCCAAAAACTTGTTGGGTAAAATCTAATTACGCACAGCACGCAAGTATACGTGGTCAACAAGTAATAAAGTGATAAGTTGAGTATCGTTCCCACAGAGAATTATTTAACAAAAATCACCAAGTACTAACCCGTAACCAACTCAATCTTATTTAAACGAATGAATTTCAAATTATATAAATTAAACCACTCTTAAATTCCACTAGTTAAATTAAGATAACGGAGATTTAAGATCACAACTTCACTTAGTACTTTATTTAAGTTAACACACTTCTCATCAATTATTCTCTATCCTGAATTGTTAATCAAGAACACTAAAGCAGATAAAACCACCTCTCGATGCATAATACCCATATTAACGTCAATCCATAATTAAGATAGAAATCCGTTAAACACCTTAATCAACTAACCCACTATATCTCTATGTGAATTACAATTGAAGAAGGTTGAAGAATAATGTAAGACCCCAACTTATTAATGAATAAAATCAAATTTTCCTCTAATTATTATTGTGAATAATAAGGTGTTAATTTGATATAATATTTTGTTATGGGTGAAATGTGTAAATTTTTTAAAATAAACAAGTGGTTATGAAATATTCATTTTGTCAGGGAATATTCGTTTGGTCGTGGAATATTCTTTCTGTCGGGAAATATTCGTACGACGGCGCAACTATTTGTGGGCCCCATAACAGAAAACGGTTAGATGAAGATAACGACAAAATTAAGTTTTTATAAATAACGACGTAGTTGTTACCGTTAACACTGTTGGAATACCCGGTGGTTAAAAATACAATAATACGTGTGGTTGCACAGTAGCACACGGATTGCACAGTATTTTTGAATTATTGATTCTTACGAAGGAAGGCACTACTCAATAATTGTTACAGTAGTTACTGTTCAATATTTTATTTTATTGATTCAATAATTGCTGCGTTGATATTTTATATTATTGTGTTTCAATAATTATTACTGCACAGTATTTTCCATTATCAGATCAATAATTCATATTATTTGAATAATATTATTAGATAATATTATTGGTAATGTCTAGAAAGTTCTGTCTAAGGAGAGATTTGGTCACCTAATTACGCGCCAGTAAGGAGAAATCCTTATTGGAAAGCCCCCTCTTTCCTAGGAACGGCATGGTTGTCATAAATGTAATTATGTAATATTATTTGTGAATAATTAATTATTGATTCATATGATAAGGAAATATTTATTTTATGTGGATATAAATGAGGGATATATTTTTGTGGTTAAAAATGAAGGAGTTAATGTTGAGGTGTTTTATCAGTATTTTTGTCGGAATGGAGGTATTAAAAATCAAATTAAGGTTTTTGAAATATTTTACGGGGGTTATAATTTTTAATCCGACAGTTGGATCTTTGTGATTTTTGGATATGTTATACATATATAAGTCGAGTATATGTCCACAAAGTTTGAACCGTTAAAAATGAACTTATGATTTGTTATGAATTTTACGAGATGACTGGTTCAGAAATTGTTGAATTTTTGGAGTTTATCATTTTGGTGGAAAATTCTAGAATTGGTGGGCCCCACTTTTGGTTGGTGAGAAAATGTGCTGAGATTTTTATTCAAATGTGGTAGGCTTGAATAGTAGCAGGTAAAGCCATCAGGTTGCAGGTCAAGTCTGCTTCGGCGTGCTAATATTTTTCTATAAATAGAGGGCTAAGTTAGAATTGAAAATTACACCAGAATTCATAAGTTTTCTCTCTTTCTCTCTCTATATTATTAAGTATATTTTGTAAGTATTTTGATACTTTGAGAGTTGCTATTCAGCACAAGTTTCATTCAGCTTCGTATCCGATATTCCGATCAGAAGTACTGTTCGTTTAAGGTAAGGGATATTATTTTCTTCCTAATGATGTTATTCTCTCAATATCATTATGTCGAAATATTGATCTGAACTTTTTATCAAATTTAAATTTTTTTGGTGTCGGGGTTACTATTCACGTATACGACACTATTCACGAATACGACACTATTCACCGAAAAATAAAATTTTATTCTTTTTGTCCAAGTTGTCTATTATGGTTACTTTCTTTGATTGTATCCATGTTTTGATCTTTATTTTTGAATTCTACTTCAAAATTGGTTATTATGGAGTAATATTGAACTTGGATAAACTGTAATACGAATCTCTAAAATTTATTCTTTTATCTCACTGGATTCATTTTTTTTAAAATATTTTTCATCATCCTCAGTCCTAAATGATGATATTACTGAATATCTTTGGTCTGTAGTGCAGAGATGAATAATTACCTAATGAATATCTTTGGCCCGTAGTGCAAAGATGAACAGGTGTTGAGATGAACATGACCAACTGGTGATACAAATGAATATCTTTGGCCTGTAGTGCAAAGATAAATATTTGATTAAAGATGAATATTGATTATTGTTACAGGGATAAAATATTGATGATGGACTTTTAAATCTTAGAAGATAGTAGAACTCATTCTCTACTTGACTTTTCTAATGGATTGCTGTTTCCACTGTAGTTGTTGATCTAAAAGTTGTTGTCGATTATATTCTATCAGATTTTTCTCTGTTGAATACTAATGATAATTTGTTGTATATTATCTTAGTCATAATATTCTTTATTGGGCTAGTTGAGCTCACCCTTTTTGTTCCATTTTTCTCAGGAGGCGAGAATATAGCGGGAACTAGTCGGGGTGCGGAGTGATGTTTTCAGTCAGTGGTGTTAGCAGTCATCACTATTTTATAAAATAGTGTGATAATAATTATAATAAGGACTCCTTTTGAGTTTGTATACTCTCTAGTAGAGAATAATTGTATTCAAACTCACAGTATTGGGTTGTTGTATTTTTACACAACAATTGTATTAATGAAGTTATAGTTGTTTCTGTACCAAGTATTTAGCGACTCATAATGGGTGATGTATACCTATTTTGGGGGCGTCACAGTTGGTATCAGAGCTTAGGGATATGATCCCTGGCTGAGATGTGAGACAAGAACTAGGAGGGGAGAGACGGGGAATTTCTTCGCTAGTATGACCTGACTAAGTTTATTTGGTGTTTATTTGGTCGGTCAGAGTATAGGGATAATATATGACATGACTATTAACCCTTGTTTTATGGCAGTATTTAAGAATGGCAGCCGAGAACGTTAATAATGGAGTAAATCAGACCATGGAGACACCTTTGATCACCACCCACGGGAACGTGCAACAAGAAGGCAATATTCCTCCTGTAAACAATAATACCGAACAAATGATGAATGATGAGATGTTTAGAAGTTTCTTGCAGTTCATGCAAAACCAAACGAGGGAGACTTGTGCACAAAATACGGGTGGAAATACTAGCAATGCGCGGCTTGTCACAGCCAAGCAGTTCAAAGAGTTGGGACCACCAGAAATTAAGGGAAAGCCGGATCCTATCATGACGGAAACGTGGGTCAAGCAAATTACCAAGATATTCGATGTCTTGGGATGCACGGAGGAACAGAAGGTTCTATTTGCTACCTTTATGTTCCGCGGTGAGGCAGACTACTGGTGGGAGTCTGTGAAGCGTACCTAGCCTGACGCACTCAACATGTCTTGGGAAATATTTCAGAAACTATTCAATGACAAGTACTTTCCTGAAAGTATTCGTCATATGAAGGAGGCGGAGTTTATCAGACTGGAATAAAATAATATGACGGTGTCCCAGTACGAGGCGAAGTTTGCAGAGTTATCCAGGTTTGCACCTCATTTGGTCGAAAATGAGGAACGAATGACAAGGATGTTTCTGAGAGGTCTAAAACCCGAGATTCGACAATATCTTATCTCTCATAAATTTTTTTTATATTCAGATGTTGTAAACAGGGTTTAATTATTAGAGCGAGATAATGAGTATGTGCAACCGAGGGACCACAACCAGGGTCATACCGGTGGCGGCAGTCATCGAAGCAATAAAAACCAGCCGGGAGGAAAACATTCGGACAAAAGCGATAACCACTCTGGTGGTAATCGTGGCCGTGATAATAGAAGGAGTGAGTCGAGAGGAGATTTCAAGAAGAGAAGGTACAACAATGATAACGTGAAGACGTCAGCACAAACATCAACTGCTTTTAGGGGAGGAGAATGAGCACCGGTCATTTGTTACAAATGCGAGAAGGAGGGACACATCAGCCCAAACTGCCCACAACAGTTCAAGGTATGTTATAACTGTGGAAAGGAAGGTCATATAGCTAAAGATTGTCTTATTTCGAAACCAAGTTCAACGGGGATAGTGACTCCGAAGGCTGTTCCGGACAAGTCAAAGTCGGTGGTTCCTGGAAGGGCGTTTGTCGTGACAGCCCAAAACGTGAGGAACCCAAACGAGGTGATCACGGGTAAGCTAATCATAAACTCTTCTGAAGTTTATACCTTATTAGATACCGGTTCTACCCATTCTTTTATCTCTCCTGTTTGTGCTCAACGTTTAAACTTGACTCCGGAGAAATTAGACCTTGACTTATCTGTTGAGACTCCGTTATGAGAAACTTTCATTACATCTACTGTCTATAAATCTTGCTTGATTCAAGTCGGTACCATCATATTACCTGCCGACCTTATTTCGTTGAAAATTCTTGCATTTGATGTGATTTTAGGGATTGATTGGTTAACCACACATCATGCTAAAATTGATTGTTTTCATAAGGTTGTTAGTTTTCATATTCCTAACCAACCTATTATGCGAATTCAAACAACCAAACCATTAAAGTCAATCACTATCATATCAAGCCATAAAGCTATTCGTTTATTGAAAAATGGATGTCAAGCTTTCTTAGCCCATGTCACAGACTTAAATAAAAACACGTCAGATTTGAATTCTATTTCCGTTGTTAGTGAATTTCCTGAAGAACTTTCCGGTCTACCCCCAAAACGTGAAGTTGAATTCTTTATTGACCTTGAACCTGGTATAAAGCCCATTTCTAAAATCCCATATCGAATGACTCCTACTGAACTTCAGGAGTTAAAGGTTCAACTGCAGGAGTTGTTGGACATCGGTTTTATTCGTCCTAGTACATCTCCTTGGGGTGCTCCTGTGTTATTCGTAAAGAAGAAAGACGGGAGTATGCGACTTTGTATCGACTATCGAGAATTGAATCATATCACATCAAGAATAGATATCCGCTACCTCGCATTGATGACCTGTTTGACCAGTTGCAAGGAGCACAATTCTTTTCAAAGATCGATCTTCGTTCTGGATATCATCAGCTGAAGATTAAAACTGAGGATATTCCAAAGATTGCCTTCAGAACTCGGTACGAGCATTATGAATTCTTAGTCATATCTTTCGGATTGACTAATGCTCCTGCTACTTTCATGGATATGATGAACCGTGTATTCAAGGAATATTTGGATCAGTTCGTTGTTGTCTTTATTGATGACATCCTCATCTATTCCAAAAGCCGTG
The DNA here is from genome assembly GCA_016801055.1 of Panax notoginseng. NCBI lineage: Eukaryota > Viridiplantae > Streptophyta > Magnoliopsida > Apiales > Araliaceae > Panax > Panax notoginseng. The sequence goes on along the minus strand of CM029016.1, from coordinate 79,977,407 downwards.
AAGATCATGAGCACCATTTGAAGCTGGTACTACAAAGGCTTCGTGATAACAAGCTATATGCCAAGCTGAAGAAATGCAAGTTCTGGCTTGAGGAAGTAGCATTCCTTGGGAATGTGGTGTCAAAACATGGAGTATCTGTCGACCCGGCGAAGATTGAAGCCATACAAAGTTGGGAGCAACCAAAGTCGGTGACCGAAGAACGTAGCTTTCTGGGCTTAGCTAGTTACTATCGGAGATTCGTGGAAGGATTTTCTCGAATCGCTACTCCGTTAACTCAGCTGACTCGTTAAGATATAAAATTCGGTTGGAGCGAGGATTATGAGAAGAGTTTTCAAGAACTCAAGATGAGACTCATTTCGGCACCTCTTCTGACAATACCATCTGGTTCAGATGGATTTGTTATCTACAGTGATGCTTCAGGCAAAGGGTTGGGATGTGTTCTCATGCAACATGGGAAAGTCATAGCCTATGCCTCGCGACAACTCAAATAATATGAGAGGAATTATCCTACTCATGATTTGGAGTTGGCAGCAGTCGTTTTCGCGTTGAAGATCTGGAGACACTACCTGTATGGGGAGAAAGTGGAGATCTATACAGATCATAAAAGCCTCAAATATTTCTTCACCCAAAAGGAACTCAACATACGGCAACGACGTTGGCTCGAGCTGCTAAAAGATTACGATCATACCATCCAATATCATCCTGAAAAAGCGAACGTAGTAGCTGACGCATTGAGTAGAAGATCATACGCGGGTACGAGTGCAATGTTGTTAACACAAAAGCCCATTTTGTATGACTTGCAAAGGATGGAGATAGAGATGAAGGCTCCAAGTACCCACGTGATGATATCAAACATACGAGTAGAACCGACTTTAATCGATAAAGTTAAAGCTGCTCAAGCTACAAACATGGAGCTGATGCGTATGAAAAAAAAAGTGCAAGAAGGTGCTATTCCAGAAGCAAGAATTGATGAAGAAGGAATACTTCGAGTCAACTTCAGACTTTGTGTTCCTAACGATTTTGACTTGAAGCATAGAATCATGATGGAGGCACACAACACACTGTTTTCAATCCATCCTGAAAGTACCAAAATGTATCACGATCTTCGACATACATTTTGGTGGAGCAATATGAAAAGAGAGATCGCAGAGTTTATCTCTAGGTGTTTAACTTGTCAATGTGTAAAGGCGGAGCATCAAATGCCAAAGGGTCCATTACAACCACTTGAGATTTCGAAATGGAAGTAGGAACACATTACTATAGATTTTATTATGGGTCTTCCCAAGGTTTCTCAAGGCATAGATGCGATTTGGGTTATTGTTGATAGATTAACCAAGTCTGTCCACTTCTTGCCTATACGTGAGACTTATTCCCTTGAATGTCTTGCTAGTATGTATGTAGATGAGATTGTGAGATTGCATGGCATGCCAGTATCTATAGTTTCGGACCGTGACCCAAGATTCACTTCACGATTTTGGGTTAGCTTATAGAAAGCTATGGGCACGGACTTACGATTCAGTTCGGCATACCATCCTCAAACGGACGGATAATTAGAAAGGACTATTCAAACTCTTGAAGATCTATTAAGACTCTGTGTCCGAGATTTTAAAGGGAGTTGGGATAAGTACCTACCATTGGTGGAATTCTCCTACAACAACAGTTATCAGGCAAGTATTGGCATGGCTCCATTCTAGGCGTTGTATGAAAGAAAATGTCGTTCTCCAGTATGCTGGGATGAGGTGGGTGAAGCAACATTATTGGGACCAGAGTTGGTACGAATGACTACAGAGAAGATCCAAACGATTCGACAACGTATACAAACAACACAGGATCGACAAAAGAGTTATGCGGATCTTCATCAGAAGGATGTAGAATTTAATATTGGGGATCATGTATTGTTACGTGTTGCACCATGGAAGGGAGTTACAAGATTTGGAAAGAGAGGAAAGCTCAATCCACGATTTGTTGGTCCATTTGAAATTCTTGACCGAATAGGAAATGTGGCCTATAGACTTGCATTACCTCCAAGTATGTCTCGTGTTTATAATATTTTTCACATATATGTGCTTCGTAAATATGTGAAAGACCGGAACCACATTATTGAGTTAGAACCGGACGAGATAGCCGAAGATTTAACATACGAGGAGGTACCTGTTAAGATATTGGATAGGAAAGAACATGTCCTACGCACGAAGGTTATACCACAAGTTAAGATTTTGTGGAGAAACCATGCTATTGAAGAAATGACCTGGGAGTTAGAATCAGAAATGAAAGCGAGGTATCCTCACCTTTTCGAAACACCAGGTACATACATCAATTTCGAGGACGAAATTTCATAAGGAGGGGAGGTTGTAAGACCCCAACTTATTAATGAATAAAATCAAATTTTTCTCTAATTATTATTGTGAATAATAAGGTGTTAATTTGATAAAATATTTTTTTATGGGTGAAATGTGTAAAATTTTCAAAATAAACAAGTGGTTATGAAATATTCATTTTGTCGGGGAATATTCGTTTGGTCGTGGAATATTCTTTCTGTCGGAGAATATTCGTATGACGGCACAACTATTTGTGGGCCCCATAACAGAAAATAGTTGGATGAAGATAACGACAAAATTAAATTTTTATAAATAACGGCGTAGTTGTTACCGTTAACACTGTTAGAATACCCGGTGGTTAAAAATACAATAATACGCGTGGTTGCACAGTAGCACACGGATTGCACATTATTTTTGAATTATTGATTCTTACGAAGGAATGCACTACTCAATAATTGTTACAGTAGTTACTGTTCAATATTTTATTTTATTGATTCAATAATTGCTGCGTTGATATTTTATATTATTGTGTTTCAATAATTGTTACTGCACAGTATTTCTCATTATCAGATCAATAATTCATATTATTTGAATAATATTATTAGATAGCATTATTGGCAATATCTAGAAAGTTCTATCTAAGGAGAGGTTTGATCACCTAATTACGAGCCAGTAAGGACAAATCCTTATTGGAAAGCTCCCTCTTTCCTGGGAACGGCCTGCTTGTCATAAATGTGATTATGTAATATTATTTGTGAATAATTAATTATTGATTCATATGATAAGGAAATATTTATTTTATGTGGATATAAATGAGGGATATATTTTTGTGGTTAAAAATGAAGGAGTTAATGTTGAGGTGTTTTATCAGTATTTTTGTCGGAATGGAGGTATTAAAAATTAAATTAGGATTTTTGAGATATTTTGCGGAGGTTATAATTTTTAATCCGACCGTTGGATCGTTGTGATTTTTGGATATGTTATACATATATAAGTTGAGTATATGTCCACAAAGTTTGAACCGTTAAAAATAAACTTATGATTTGTTATGAATATTATGAGATGACTGGTTCAGAAATTATTGAATTTTCGGAGTTTATCATTTTGGTGGAAAATTCTAGAATTGGTGGGCCCCACTTTTGGTTGGTGAGAAAATGTGCTGAGATTTTTATTCAAATGTGGTAGGCTTGAATAGTAGCAGGTAAAGCCATCAGGTTGCAGGTCAAGTCTGCTTCGGCGTGCTAACATTTTCCTATAAATAGAGGGCTAAGTTAGAATTGAAAATCACACCAGAATTCATAAGTTTTCTCTCTTTCTCTCTCTATATTATTGAGTGTATTTTGTGAGTATTTTGATACTTTGAGAGTTGCTATTCAGCACAAGTTTCATTCAGCCTCGTATCCGATATTCCGATCAGAAGTACTGTTCGTTTAAGGTAAGGGATATTATTTTCTTCCTAATGATGTTATTCTCTCAACATCATTATGCCGAAATATTGATCTGAACTTTTTATCAAATTTGGAACTTTTTGGTGTCGGGGTTACTATTCACGTTTACGGCACTATTCACGTATACGGCACTATTCACGAATACGACACTATTCACCGAAAAATAAAATTTTCTTCTTTTTGTCCAAGTTGTCTATTATGGTTACTTTCTTTGATTGTATCCATGTTTTGATCTTTATTTTTGAATTCTACTTCAAAATTGGTTATTGTGGAGTATTATTGAACTTGGATAAACTGTAATACGAATCTCTAAAATTTATTCTTTTATCTCACTGGATTCATTTTTTTTAAAATATTTTTCATCATCCTCAGTCCTAAATGATGATATTACTGAATATATTTGGCCTGTAATGCAAAGATGAATGATTACCTAATGAATATCTTTGGCCCGTAGTGCAAAGATGAACAAGTGTTGAGATGGACATGACCAACTGGTGATACAAATGAATATCTTTGGCCTGTAGTGTAAAGACAAATATTTGATTAAAGATGACTATTGATTGTTGTTACAGGGATAAAATATTGATGATGGACTTTTAAATCTTAGAAGATAGTAGAACTCATTCTCTACTTGACTCTTCTAATGGATTGCTGTTTCCACTGCAGTTGTTGATCTAAAACTTGTTGTCAATTATATTCTATCTGATTTTTCCCTGTTGAATACTAATGATAATTTGTTGTATATTATTTTAGTCATAATATTCTTTATTGGGCTAGTTGAGCTCACCCTTTTTGTTCCATTTTTCTCAGGAGGCGAGAATATAGCGGGAACTAGTCGGGGTGCGGAGTGATATTTTCAGTCAGTGGTGTTAGCAGTCCTCACTATTTTATAAAATAGTGTGATAATAATCGTAATAAGGACTCCTTTTGAGTTTGTATACTCTCTAGTAGAGAATAATTATATTCAAACTCATAGTATTGGGTTGTTATATTTTTACACAACAATTGTATTAATGAAGTTGTAGTTGTTTCTGTACCAAGTATTTGGCGACTCATAATGGGTGATGTATACCTATTTTGGGGGTGTCACAAATAAGTTCTCTATCCGATTACAGGCGGTGTCAAGCATATCTCTACCTTAACACTCATTAAGTTTAAGCTACTAACAAAATCCTGAACACATGCTATCATGATAAGATCTAAATCAATACTTCATCTCTCGAGTTCATATAGATTATCACGGTAATTGATGGCCAATCAATTAAACAATTAAGTCCAAATCACAATAGACAATCCTCACAATAGAACATAATAATTGATAGCGAAGCATTTTAAAATAAACTACACAATAAGATCCATTGTAATCTCAAACAAAGAATTAGTTCATGATTATTGAATTAAAACTAAGAATCCACAATTAAATAATCATTAAAAGACAATGATAGAAGAAGATAAGAAGATAGAATCTATTGTCTGTAGATTTGACGCTCCCTCCTTGCTCCTACTTTGAATCTTCAATGGTCTACAAGTTGCTTCAATCTCCAAATCTAACAAGAACTAGAATTTTGGTCCTAATCTACTATAATCTAATCTAATGGAATTCTATCCCTTTCTAATCTCCCCTCTAATCCTTGTGTTTCTCCCCCTTTTATAAGTCTCTTCATATGTCTTTAAGTCCTCTTAGAAGTCCTCTTGGAAGTCCTTCAGTCAATCAGATCGAAACAATCCTTCCCGAACTAAAATTTGGCCAAAAAATGACTTTTCTACACGTACCCCCGCCCCGGCGGGGGTTATAAGGCATAAAGGGCCGGCCCCGACGGGGGTCCTTACTATTTTTCAGCTCCAATGCCTGCCCCGGCAGGGGTCCATTTTCCGCCACACTGTCCTCTGGTAAAACGGCCATAACTTTTGATCCGGGAGGCGTTACGGGGCCTGCCACCTATCAAATCGAAGATATCGACGAGTTCTATAACTTTCATTCTTTGAGATTTGACATATTCTGGCTGGATGAAGGTCGAAAGTGAGCTTGAAGTAGATACTATGTAAATTGCAAGTATAAGAACTCTTAGTTGTGATCTTCGTTAATAAAAAGGCCATAACTCTCGCATCCGAACTCCAATTGGGACAATTCAAGATATTCTGGAAAGCTAAGAAGAAGATCTACAGTATAATCCAAGTTCCAAGCTAAGAACATGCATCCAACTTAGTGTTAAAAGTCCTTCAATCTTCCCTTCTTGCATTTGCTTGTGTATTTTGGTCCAAAAGATGTCCGAATTGCTTTTCCTTGCTTCTTCATGCCAATGTTATGTCATAGCCTACAAAATAACATAAAATGTATGAAAAGTAATTAAGAAACATAGGTTTAAGCAACTAATTCAAGTAACAGATATCGGATAAGTAGGTATAAAACTTACTTATCAAATACCCCCAAACTTAAACCGTTGCTTGTCCCCAAGAAACACAACATAATGCAATACAATGCAACTAATCTACATGCCTACGAATCCAGCAGTAATGACATAATAAATATATTTAACTGGCCTTAGAGAAATCAAGTAAACAAGATAATACATCATATCAAAACTCATCAACAATTTTCTAGTCAATCATCAAATCTTAAACTGTTATCACTAATATAGTGCGTGTGTGCTCCACAACCATGCTAATTGATATAAAATCAAATTTAACACATAACAAGTCTCTTCGAAGGCATCATATAGTGTAAACTCAAGAAATCCAAAAACAAGCTAGATCCAACTAAAATCAAATAATTACCAATATCGAGGGTCAACATGGGATACTTATGCTTTATTTTTTCATCCACGGGGGCTTTTTGCTCTTATTTCCCATTTTATTCATTTTTTTTCTATTTTTTTTATTTATATACACATAGCTATGCAATGTCTTATTCCCTTAGGCTTTTCAATGCTACCTAAACGAGCTTTCGACCAACGACTCCCAGACCATTAAGACTTTAGGGCGCTAGGTGTAAAGACAATCCCCTCGGGCTTACTTACTCAAGTAACAAAGGCCACAAAACTAGACAAGCACGCCATGGTGTTTATTCATACTTTTTTTTATATATAGCTTATATACCCCAAATATTCCCCCAAACTTAGGTTCTTGTTTAACTTTAGCTATCACTACTTATTCTTGTCATTCTTTCATTCAAACTAGCATTATCCTTTAGAATCTCATCATGTATCAATTTAAACTCAATCAATCAACAAGTTATTTTTACTGTGTTATCCTTATTATGCCAGTTTCAAATAGAAAAAGATTCAATTCATAACAAGAAATCACATCAAAGCTCTAATAGTCAGTACTATACTTGTCTACCCAATTCTAATCTCATCATTGGCCAAAATAAACCCAATTCATGTCTGTAGAAAAAGGTTCCCCAAGTTTTCTCATGATCCTCCTCAGTGACAATGATCTGATGGTACCCCGCAAAGCAATCAGCGAAGGAGTACATGTCGTATTGAGCAGTATTGTCAATGAGAATGTGGATAAATGGCATGGGAAAGCTATCTTTAAGGCAAGCTTTATTCAGGTTCCGATAATCCATGCAAACTCGCACCTTTCCTCCAGGTTTAGGCACGAGAATGATGTTGGATATCCATTCTGGATATGTGGACACCATGATAATACCAGCTTGAAATTATTTCATAATTTTTTCTTTCACCTTTAAACTCCACTCAGGTTTCAATCGCCTGAGTTTCTGCTTGACTGGTTTGAATCCCTCTTTGATGGGAAGGCGATGAAGGACAATGTCAGTGGACAAACCCATCATGTCCTCATGAGACCATGCAAACACATCCTGGAATTGGGTTAGTTGCGTAACTATGTCATTCCTCTAGTTTGGGGTAATATTTGAACCAATCTGGATTAACTTAGGGTTTTCTAAGGTTCCGAGATCGAAAGAGGTGGTTTGATCAAGGTTGGGTTTAGGTTTATTTTCGACCCATTCTTTGATCTCCGGAGGCACCTCAATGCCCTTTTGTATTTCCATCCAGTCAGAGTTCAACTTTTCATAAAAGTTACAATCCTTGTGAAGAAGAGGCATCTTATCAGCAAGTACAGGCACATCTAAGTTTAGAGTCCTGAAATAAAATATCCTTTCACTTAATATATATGAAACTATTTAATCATACAAAGTGTTAGCATGTACGGACAAAACAACTGCAAATACTGTACAAAAAAGTAAGCAGTTATGATATCTGCAGGGCAGAAAGAAGTCCTGCCCATTTTACCCTTGTCGACCAATGCAAGGAGTGCTGCTCCAATTGGCAAGGGCAAAGACGTAGGGGACTGCAGTGATGGAGGGGCTGTAATCGTCCTCCTTCTCCCGAATAATGACTATTATGTCTAGGCAATCATCGTCTGGGGTGTATCTATTTGTGTGTTCATCATGGACAATGATGCGTATGCCTGACATCATTCTGACGATGTCTTTCTTGATTCTCCGTTCCTCTTCTTCCACCTTGGGATCTGGAACAAAGACTTCTTTCTCCTTTACCAGTATTGGTTTAGGAAATAACATAGCCATTACATTGGATGACACCTTTACCGGAGATTGTGCAGACTCTAGATTTATAGGTGGAGATAATAGCCGTGTGGCTGACGTTGAAGGAATCTGCTTATGCTTATGTGGATTCCTGTACCTGAAACTGTCAGAATAGCCTAGTCCGGCTGTCCCAGCTTGACTGGACACTTGAATAGGGTGCTTAATACCTTGATGATTTTTACCCAGCCCTTGTCCCGGCTGGTGTCCCAATGACATCATTTCTTGAGTAGCTGTCATTAGTTCGGTAGAAATCTTGGGTACGGGAAATGGCATCCCAATAGAATGGTATTGAGTGTTGCTTACTTCCAAAGCATGAAAACTGATCGGCTCAACATCAAAATTGACATTGATGAGTGGAAGGTCACCATGTTAAGGATATTCTGGTTCAACATTGACTATGACTAGGCTATTGTTGATAATGTATTTAAGTTGCTGATGAAGAGTGGAGGGGACTGCCCCGGCTATATGAATCGTATGAATTATGAGCGGTTTAACAGTCCTATCAGCCTTAGTGGATATAACTGCTACCAGTCCGTTCCATTTGGTAGGATAGGTATTTTCACTCTCAAATAGCACGGTATCTATAAGACCCCAACTTATTAATGAATAAAATCAATTTTCCTCTAATTATTATTGTGAATAATAAGTTGTTAATTTGATATAATATTTTGGTTATGGATGAAATGTGCAAATTTTGCAAAATAAACAAGTGGTTATAAAATACTCATTGTTGTCGGGGAATATTCGTTTGGTCGTGGAATATTCTTTCTGTCGGGGAATATTCGTACGACGGCGCAGCCATTTGCGTGCCCCATAACAGAATAACTGTTGGATGAAGAAAACGACAAAATTGAGTTTTTATAAATAACGGCGTAGTTGTTACCGTTAATACTGTTGGAATGCCCAGTGGTTAAAATACAGTAATACGCGTGGTTGCACAGTAGCACGCGGTTTTGCACAGTATTTTTAAATTACTGATCCTTACGTAAGAAGGCACTACTCAATAATTGTTATAGTAGTTACTGTTCAATATTTTATTTTATTGATTCAATAATTGCTGCGTTGATATTTTATTTTATTGTTGTTTCAATAATTGTTACTGCACAGTATTCCCCATTATCAGATCAATAATTCATATTATTTGAATAATATTATTAGATAGCATTATTGGTAATATCTAGAAAGTTCTGTCTAAGGAGATGTTTGGTCACCTAATTGCGCGCCAGTAAGGAAAAATCCTTATTGGAAAGCCCCCTCTTTCCTGGGAACGGCCTGGTTGTCATAATTGTGATTCTATAATATTATTTGTGAATAATTAATTATTGATTTATATGATAAGAAAATATTTATTTGATGTGGATATAAATGATGGATTTATTTATGTGGTTATTGTTGAAGAAATTAATGTTAAGGTGTTTTATTAGTATTTCTGTCGGAATGGAGGTATTAAAAATCAAATCAGTATTTTTCAGATATATTGCGTAAGTTATAATTTTTAATCCGACTGTTGGATCGTTATGATTTTTGGATATGTTATTCATATATAAGTTCAGTATCTGTCCACAAATTTTGAACCGTTAAAAATGAACGTATGATTTGTTATGAATTTTAAGAGGTGACTGATTCAAAAATTAGGTTTATAAATAATTTTAGTGGAAAATTATAGAATTGAGTGGGCCCCACTTGTGGTTAGTGAAGAAATGTGCTGAATTTTATTTTAAATGTGGTGGGTGGCAATAGTAGCAGGTAAGCCATCAGGTTGCAGAATTAAAAATCACACCAGAATTCATAAGTTTTCTCTCTTTCTCTCTCTATATTCTCGAGCGTATTTTATGAGTATTTTGATACCTTGAGATTTACTATTCAGTGCAAGTTTCTGTCAGCACTATATCCGAAATTCAGTTAGAAGTACGGTTATTCTGAGGTAAGGGATGTTATTTTCTTCGTAAATGATATTATTTCTTTCAATATCATGCCGAAATATTGGTTTGAACTTTTTATCAAATTTGAAACTTTTTATGTCGGGGTTACTATTCACATATACGGTACTATTCACATATACGACACTATTCACGAATACGGCACTATTCACCGAAAAATAAAATTTTTTTCTTTTTATCCAAGATGGCTATTATGGTTACTATCTTTGATGGTATCCATGTTTTGATCATTATTTTTGAATTCTGCTTCGAAATTGGTTATTTCGGAGTATTATTGAACTTGGATAAACTGTAATACAAATCCCTAATATTTGTTCTTTTAACTCACTGAATTCGTTTTCTTTAAGATATTTTTCATCATCCTCAGTCCTAAATGATGATATTACTGAATATCTTTGGCCTGTAGTACAAAGATGAATGATTACCAGATGAATATCTTTGGCCCGTAGTGCAAAGATGAACAGGTGTTGGGATGAACATGACCAACTGAGTATTATTCTTGAATTTTACTCCACAAAGTAGTATCATGTTGACAATTTGGACGTTATTGATTTCTGGATAAATTAAATTATAAATCTTTACAATTTATCCTTGAACTTGTTTAATTGAATTATTATATCATTGCCATCATCCTCATATTTATATTCTGTTGAAAGTCATCTGTGGCCTGTAGTGTATAGATGGACTTGGTATGATTATGACCAGGGATTATTCGGTATAATCATGACCGTAATGTTACAAATGATGTGGAAAAATTCCTCATTGGCCCGTAGTGCATTGATGGACAATTTTTGGTATGATTATGGCCATGGATTCTCTTCGGCCATGGGTGCAAAGATGAATTGTTTTATGCCATGATCATGACCGTTGATGAAAACACGATTATCTTTGGCCTGTAGTACAGGGATAATTCGATGATGTGGATTATTTATTAAGCTGAATCTCAGCAATAAAATTGATGATAAATCTTTTAAATCATAGAAGATTGTAGGTTTTATGCTCTACTTGATTCTTCTAATGGATTGCTTTTTCCGCTGCAGTTGTTGATCTAAAACTTGTTGTCTATTATATTTTATCAGATTTTTCCCTGTTGAAGACTAATGATAATTTGTTATACATTATCTTAGTCATAATATTTCTTACTGGGCTAGTTGAGCTCACCCTTTCTTTCACTGTTCTCTTCAGGAAATGAGAATATAGCTGGGACTAGTCGGGGAATGGATTGACGGTCCAGATGGTTGCATTAGTAGTCCTCACTATTTTGTGAAATAGTGTGATAATTGTAATGAGGACTCCTTTTGAGTTTATATACTCTCTAGTAGACAATATTTGTATTCAAACTCACAGTATATGTGTTGTCGTATTCTGCACGACAATTGTATTACTGAAGTTGTATTTGTTTCTGTACCATGTATTTGGCGACTCAGAATGGGTGATGTATACCTATTTTGGGGGTGTCACAGTATCGTTGTCTGCCAGTTGCAGGACACCACTATTGATTAGATTTTGAATAAGGTGGCGGAGTGCCCATCATTCTTCCGTGCTGTGACTGCAAGAATGAGTGTGATACTGACATACTCCATCAGGATTGAACCATCCTGAACGGGAATTAATTGGAGGTAGAGGGGATGTGATTCCTCCTTCATTGATTAGCATCTAAAGTATCTCCTCCATAGGTTGGCCCAGGTATGTAAATTCCCTCTATTGGCAAAATCTCGACGGGCTTTGGCAGTCGCTCTCTTCGTCACTTTGTCCTCCGATGTTTCATATTTTGAAGGTGACGAGGGAGTATTCATAACCAAGGGAAAGAGACTAGTATGCTCCTGGCTAATTAATTGGCGTGTGACTTGATGCTTGATAGGTCACCAGTTCAGCCAATTGCTCAATTTGCTTACACAGAGCTTTAATCTTCCGTTCCATCGTAAACTGGAACTTTGCATAATCCCACTTGTCAACACTGTCTTTGATGATTTGAGATGCTTCACAGTTGAAATTGGAACTCTGTCCATTGCTCCAATTAATCATGTTGACCTCTTCCTCTTTATGTGGAGGAAGAGGGTTGTCTTGCACTTGAGGTTAATCTGGTTTGGTAACCACTATCTCACAGTTGTCAATTAAATCTTGGATCTTGTGTTTCGAGGCCCAACAATCTTGAGTATCATGTCTAGGTGCCCCGGCATGATAAGCACATTTTTGAGCAGCATTGAAACCCGTTCCATTAGGGCTGGCTGGTGGAAGAAGATGCGTGATTTTCTTCTGAGTTATCAAAAGAGTAAGAATGTTCTCGAGTGAATCCCCAAGGGGTATGAACACTCGAGGGCGTTTGACTTCTCCACCTTTTGGCATTGGAGGGTTTGAAGACTGTGTTTGAAAAGGAGTGTAATTTCTCCGTTGGATAGACATATTCTGATTGCCTTTCTGACCTTGTAGTATCAAGGAAACATCATTCTCTTTCTTTTTATGGACCCTCCGAGGGTTGTTTCCATAACTTCCGGACTGGATGTGCTCAGCAACAGCTTTGAGAGAGGCTAGGTCTTGAATTTTTCCTGACTTCAATCCCATCTCAGCCATTTCTCCATGTTTGATCATTTCAGAAAATGGTTTACCAACGCCAGCTAAGACTCTTTCATAGAAAGGAGCTTCTTGTATGTCGATAAAGGTCATAACCATCTCTGACTCTGTCATAGAAGGAATCACTTGAGCATCAAGGCGCCTCCACCTTTGAGCATATTCTCTGAAAGACTCATTGGACTATTTCTTGACCTTGGTAATTTGGTACTTGTCAGGAGCCATCTGAGACTGGAAACTGTATTGTGTGAGGAAGGCATGAGCTAGGTTTTCCCAGCTATGGATCTTTGAGTTGTCTAATCTGGTATACCATGAACGGGCTTCTCCAGTCAAACTCTTTTGGAACAGCTGCATTCTGAGCTTCTCGTCCTCTGCATATGATCCAAGTTCTCCAATAAACACCTTCAAATGGGTGTAAGGGTCTCCTAACCCATCATATTTTTCGAAGTCAGGAGTTTTGAATTTCTCTGGATATTGAACACCAGGGAATATACAAAGATCGGCATAGGAGACACTCCCGTGTGCTCCAATTCCTTTGATAGAACGAAGGGTTTCTTCCATTTGAAGAACTTTCTTTCTGATGTCACCGGTGTCTGGATCTCTTGTGAGATGGGCGGCATCATGACTACTATAATGGTTTTATCAGAACCTTGGGTTCCTCCTTGTGCAGAGGATTCAGCATGTACGGGTATCTTCATACCCTGACTAGATTGATGTAGTTCTTTAAGAAGAACAGCCAAATCTGTAATTTGTTTACTTAATCCGTTAAATTCTTCGCGAGAAACTGGATTAGACTGGTCAGATGAAGACATAATTGGCTGTAGGCCTGCGGCCTTTTTGGACTTTGACCGGGTAATAGGTCCGAATGCTTCCCTGCGACAATACTTGCATAATTTAGTTTTAGGGATTGTGTAAATGTTTACATGCTATGTGATATGTCCGTTTTAGGATTATAATCCTGCAAAACGGATGTTAACTGTTTGTAATACAGGATAGCATGTTAATTTAAATATGTATATGCACATATTTCTTCATATTTCTCGTTACATGGAGATGAATATGGAATGTAAATTACAAGTAATTGACTTTACAAGTAATTTGAAAGGAGAAAGCATGAAGAGACTTTCCTCCGCGTTTGGTTTATCAGAGGCTGACCTATCTTAGGTTTCTCTCGCGGCTTTTTGGCATGAAGGTTCCCAAATCATCGCAATTTACTCAACGGGAAGTTAATCCGGTCTTTTAACTGGAGCGAATTTGGGTGGTGCCTTTCCTGAGCCTCGTTGGAATTAGTCTTCCTACGAGTCAAGTAATCAAACACCGACAGGATAGCCTCCTGGTGGAGGAACCACACAGCATACATTCACATACAACGTGTCTCACCGTTTATGAAAATGCTGACATATGCAAATCACTAATATCATAGATAGATATATTGCAGTGCAGTAAAAAAAATGCATTCGTACACATTCATCATAAATGTAAATGCAACATCCACACACAAGCATATAACAGTTTTGAAAAGATTGAAATATCGGCTTAAGTCCTCTTACTGGGATCCCCAGCAGAGTCGCCACCTGTCGACGTCGGGAATTTTATTTGTCCCTTTTCGTTACCTGTTTTTTTGTGTTCTCATGTTATGTGAGATTTGTTTGAAAAACAAGTGAAAAAGGTCCGACATGTATAATGTCGACGATGAACTGTTAAGAGTTGCCAGTTGGTTTTTTATGTGGTTATACCAACACAACCTAGAAAAGGTTTGCAGATTAACCCAGTGATGTGACACTGCTAAACGGGTCTGTGAAACCGAGATTCATTAGGGTTCGGGGACTTATTTATGCGAAGGGAAGGTGTTAGGCACCCCCCGACATCCGTGTTGCCACGGTGACCGCCACTTTTCAAGAAACTGTTATATGAATGTGTGTGTCTGTGTGTGTGGGTCAATGTGCTGTTATTTGGAAATAGTGCAAGGCCTCGTTCGCACCTATATACATAGGGTTTGAATTTATGTAAAAATTCAGTTTTAAACAAGATATAGCAGTGATGTTTTGTAAAAGAGGTTTTTCAAACCCTTATGCTCAATAGTGATTGAGACCTTTTATACTTCCATTTTATTATTAAATGTTCGGCTTGATTGCTTTTATTTTCGAGATGCGAAGCATCTTTCCAAAAAATAATATACAAAGCAGTGCCGAATTCCTCATGGTTATGAAAACAATCGGAGGACATCCGAACATCGTGAAAAAATTTACAAGCTGCCTACAGCTGAAAAAGGTCCATCATGGGAACCGGATATAGATTTAGTGGACTGAACCTGTGATCACATGATTCCTAGGCTCACATGATGCCTCAATTGATATAAATGCAATAAATAGGTATATATATAAAAGTCGTAAATATATATATATACAGACATGATCGACCACCACGAAACACCTCCATAGGGGATCAGAAATGTAAATAAAACTGTAAAAGCGATCAACCGCCACGGAGGAAACTCCAGGCGGGACGAAATGTACAGAAAGCTGTAAAAACGGTCAACCGCCACGAAGTAAACTCTAGGTGGGACGAAATGTAAATATATATATATATATATATATATATATATATATATATATATATATAAGCGTGTAAAAGTATTGGATATAAAATCCAGGCTCATCGAACAAAGTCCGACAACAATTCAAATATATAAGTATATATATATATATATATATATATATATATATATATATATATATATATATATATATATATATATATATATATATATATATTAAAGTAGTAAACACACCGGATGTAAAATTCAGGCTCATCGAACAGAGTTCGACACACAGTTCATATATATAAGTATGTATATATATTAAAGCAGTAAACGCACTAGATGTAAAATCCAGGCTCATCGAACAGAGTTCGACACACAGTTCATATATATAAGTATATATATACGAAAGCAATTAAACGCTCCAGACATAAGTCTAGGTTCAATCGAGGTATAACTCGATGATGTTAGTCCATATATATATATATATATATATATATATATATATATATATATATATATATATATAGGGAGAGGATCAAGAGTAGAACTCTTAAGTAATAGAACTCCCTTAAATAATAGAATTGTATCAAAACGACATAGTTTTGATAAGACGCGGTGGCATTTTTGTAAATACGTGGTGGCATGGTATTTACAAAAATACCACCGCGTCTTATCAAAACCACGTCGTTTTGATACAATTCTATTATTTAAGGGAGTTCTACTACTTAAGAGTTCTACTCTTGATCCTTTCTATATATATATATATATATATATATATATATATATATAAGTATATATATATACAAACTGAAATGAAACCACGGACCGAAGTCCAGGTATACACACGCAACACGACTCTTAATGTGAAGAACGGCGTGTGAAAAGATGAAGAGAAAGGCTTTAAAGTGTATAAGAAGGCTTACAGTGGACTGCCAAAGAAGACTTCAATAACTTGAAATGGATGAACACTCAGCTCCCGCAGGTAAAAAGTAGCTATATATGAGCTTACAAGTGTTTAAAATGAGAAAGCACTCAGTTTGGGGTATGTACAGAAAAAATTAGACAGGGCTTCCTCGCCTTTTCTCTTATTAAAATGGCCACCCCAAGCCCTCTATTTATAGAGGGGGGAGCCGCAGGTGTACCTGCGGCTGCCCGGGGTGCCTCGGGCTTTGCGGGTCATGCTGTCTCGAAGTACGTGCACGCATGCAACGTGATGTTCGCTCGAACTTTCAAAACAGCAATCCGGGCATCCGACTGATGTATGTAAAACCTATTTTGGACCGCCATTGTCGAGAGTTACAGAATGACATGGGATTAGAGGTTATACGAAGTCAGGAAGATGGGACGATGCCCTATGGTCTTCAAGCTTCAAATTCTATCTGTTAACCTGCGTAATAGTCACTCGAGATTGAACTTCCTTGGTTCTTGTCGGACATTGCTGTGTAGAAATGTACGTATGAAATGTTGAGACGGCGTGATGTGGCGTCATGGTGGCAAGATGACAATTTTGCTCCTTACCAGGGTTATCTCCAGTTTGGGCTGATAAAGCAGACGTTGCTCAGGATTATCTTTGAGATTGGACTACTGCAAGTGCTGAAGGTCCTCAGTGTCATCTCTGAGGTGTGCCTATCTTCCTGGTGTTATTGCCAGGTCTTGTACTGAGTGCCTCGGTGTAAGCACTGAGGTTAAAGCTGATTGCATGCATGTGAAACAAGCATTTCTGGGGTTATCTCCGAAACTGCAACTGCCTTCCTTGAGGTTATCTCCAAGGTTGGAATCTGCTATTCCCAGTGTTGGGACTGAGATGGAATATCTCGGGGTTATCTCCGGGATAAATTGATCTTCTCTGGTGGAATTTTCGATATTAAAACTACAGGCGTTGGGGTTATCGCCGAGGTTCCCGGTGTGAGTTATGGGGTTGAGACTGAGCTTCCAGTAGTATCCGAACTGGATGTGAGCTGTCTTCCAGGGTTATGTCTGAAAGACGAATCTGCCCTCCTGTAATGTTAGTAACAAATGTGCAGAAAATTTTGAGTTCTAAAGATGCCCCTCTTTATCATATTCATGCAATGCAATGGCATGGATAGGATAAAGAATCCTAGACACTTGAAATGCAACATATAAACATGATGCTATGTGGAGCAACATGATGCCAGTGTATGATGCATATGGATTGATTTTCCACATGCTGGGGATGATTGTTGTCTCCCCGTTGCTTCTATTGGTGATGGTAATGACGGCAAGCTTGGATGTGTGATCCAAACTTATTAGGATGTTGACGTTGGGGCTATCACCAAAGTCCTTAATCTTGAATACAGACTTTACTCCAAAGATGTGCATCTCGTGTGCAAGAGATTTGTGGGGAAAAAACTTCTTCTGTTTGAGGATATGTGTAACATATTCCATCATCGGTCATCCCTAATGATGTCGATCCTCCCTTGTTTATATCGCCAGGACATATCAATGTTCTATTGGATTTACTGCCAACAGTATGTGTTGTCAGGGCTGCCCGACCTTCGTTGACGTGCGAACTAACGGTTGACCACGCGTTGTAACCCCCGCTGGGGATCCATTTGATCCTTTGCTGATGTGTATATCAATGGATGAACTCCCTGCTGGGGATGAATGCCAAGGCTGCTTGGCCTTTGTTGATGTGTGTATCAACTGATGAACTCATCGGATGGTTTCCGATGCGACGTTGGGTTTACTTGCCGATGGCTGAACTGCTTCTGGTTCTGGGTTACGGGGAAGCTGTGTTGCACCCTAGTATAAACTGGGCGCAACTGCGCCCTGCCTAGACCAGAAGCAGTAACTTGTTCTATTCTATAGAGTATTAACCAACTTCGATTTCTCTTGATTCAAACATGTTAAAATCCATTATTAAAGGTCTCATACATGTACACATACTTCCTAAACACATGATAGCATGCTAATTCACTTTGATTGACAGAGAATTTTAAGTAATTTCAGGAATTAAACAAAACCCAACTCAAGAACACAAGTTAGGACTTTTATACCTTTTGAAGATTAATAAACTTAGTTTCTCCCTTCTGAGATTGCTAGCCTCTTCTTTGGACAGCAATCACTCAATCTCAATTTATCAGAGTTTCAACAGACCAAAACAAGAAACGTTAAAATTGAAAATGAACTGTTATTTATAGATAAATGGTGGAGTGAGCATTCATTTTACACAGAGGTTGGAACCCGTGGTGCATTGGAAGGAAACATTGGTTAATTAAGAGTTGGCCAACCACCAATTGCCTAGCCATAAGCACTACACATTCTAGCCTTTTTGGTTTACTAAGTTTTACGTAATGGAGAAGTAGTCCACTGTTCATGTACAAGGAGGGTCACTCATTTTGGGACAAAAATCAATTCTCAGCAATAAGCTTAGTTCAGTTACTTTAACTCCCAAAAATATAATCTTAATGTACAATAGTTACTATATTAGAAAATTATGGATTATTTATGTATTCACATCATATAATCCATGAACATTAAATACACGCAATAAAATAACGCAGTTAGGTATTATTGTCCGGGTATCTCCCATAATTATTTTTACTACTCACATAACCACATAATAACATTATTTAATATTAAATGTTTATTTAAATATTTAATTCCTTTCCCAATCTCTAGAATAGACAACTATTTTAATCATTTCGGTATTAAAGATCACATGTGATTTCATTGTACTACTTGGTACCTCATGTCATCAAAATGTACTCTTATCATATGATTTTATTAATGCCACACACATTAAAATAATGTTCCATTTCATTTCTACAATAAAAACTAACTTATCTCAGATTGGCCACTAGTGCAGCTGCGCCAGTCCCTGGCAGTGCCAAACTGGTTTAGCTCTAAGCCAGTTCCGACCTCTATAACCATACTAGTTTTTCATGGCATGAATTAACTTCCATATTAGTAATATTACTAGATAAAAGTTTATTCATTCCATATATGGAATCACATAATTAATCTTCCTAGTTCTCTTTAGATTCACTTAGTGAATTTTCTCATTTCACATTATGCCACACAAGACACTTCACAAATTCTCATCACAATTCCACACTTCTTAGTTTGCATAAATCCAATTCGAATTAATTTGATTACTTATCTCACAACACATTAATATTTATATTGCAATAAATATTCATTCTCTTATTATATTAAAATAATTATTTATACATGAATTTTACGGTCTTAGTGTCGGATGTGATCTAAATATCGTCAGCCCACTATAGTATGATGTAGTATGACAAAGTCAAAGAATGACGAAATCCTCAAACAAACTATAAATATATTGCGGTATCATGACGTCATAAAATGATTTCAAGAATTTTAAAGGTAAATTATTGCCAACTGAATTTGGCCAGAAAGGTTTCGATTGAAATTCGAATTATTGATATGCGTCTAAGCTATTTAATTCAACTAGAGAAATGTTTATGAAATTCAAAGTATTCTTTGAAAGCTTATGCCGAACCAAATTATTTTGGAACGGAATCTTATGATGAGTCTGAGGTGAATAACCTTGAAAATGGGGATATTCTAATTGGATAAAATATTCCAATCTAAGAACGTATATAGTCGTTCCGATTACTAAGGTACAACAGACTAATCATCTAAAGTACCCGCATCGGTAGTTTACCTTCATTGTGATTGTAAACATACCAAATATAAAATATTTTCAAAGGTAGAGTACCTTTCTTTCGTAATTGAAAGAGGTAGCAGGTAGAAATACCCTAAACCTCAAAGTTCATGGTTTTTGTGATCCCTCAGACAGATATGAAAATTTTTAAACTCTTTAGAGTAATGTTGTGGTAGTATGTGATGATGGATATAAAATAGTGTGAACTCGTTGTGTATGAGTAGAATCTGAGATGATTGAATAAATGTTATAATGACAACCTAATTTTGATGAATGTTTAGAAGATGTAAACTCCTAGTGAGTAATTATAGTGAAATGTGATAATAGAAGAGAAATCCTCGAATGAGGAAATTATAAATGTTAAGTTAAAAACCTAGTTTTGATCAAGAGAATAAGCAGAGATTAGTATAGTTTAATTTCGGGGACGAAATTCTTAGAAGAAGGGGTGAATGTGACAACACGAGAATTTAGATAATTATTAAAATCCTAAAATGATGGATTAAAGGTTATAAGATGAACCTAGACAGAAAATAAGTATATGGATTTGACGTTTCTGTAAAAGAATTTTTAGAATTTCAAATTTTTTGGAGAAGAACTTAAATAATTTGATATACTATAAATGATAGTCTAATAATGAGGTATATATTTAGTGTATAAGTTTCTAAGAATATGTGTATGTGGTGAATATATTAATATATTTACTTCAGTTAAATAAATTGTGAAGACAATTTATAAAAAGTAAAGAAATAATTGGATATGGTATTATGTTATATGGATAATGGTATAATATTTAATATTATACAAAAGGATGAAAAGTAAAAATATGAGATGAGATCCAATATGTAAATATGTATATTGGTACCAACTAGTTAGTAAATTAAATTCATATTAAAATAAATGATTGAATATATTAAATTATATATTTAATATATAAATAAATTGTTTGAAAATAATTTATGGAGAGGAGGAGAAAATTAAATTTAATTATACAATATAAATTGTATAAATTAAATAAGTTATGTAAATTAAGTATGAGAATTAAATAACCTAAATGGTTATTTTTATTTAGTGGTTCTAGTATTTAAATATATACTAGTGACCTAATCTAAGAGAATTGTGGAGCATGTCACAATTTATTTAATGAATATGTGAGTAAGTGAATATGAATTTTATGTGATGATTTATATTTATTTATTATATAAACAAATAAAAGAAACTAGTGTGATCCTAATTATATATTAGGAATGAAGAATTGAATAACTTAAGGGTTATGGGATGAGAGAATTATGATATTTAAAATATATACTAATTCTAAGAGATTTATTTTATATATCTCAATTAATTAATTTTTTAACCTAATTAATGTAAGTCTAATTGGGTTAAGAAATTAAATGTACTTGGGTAAGAATTTATATTTAAATTGAGTACATGGAAACCCTAATGAAATTAGTAAGGTAAGATGGAATTTAATGTAATGGATCATATTAATTTTATGGTTCAAACATTTTAGTTAGGAAGTCCAAATATTTTATTTGGAAAGCCAAAGGAATTAAATATTAAGCCCAAGTGAGCCCAATTGTTAAGGAACATGTGAGAGAATAATAATATTAAATATTATATTAAGTCAAGAGATCTATCTTTATTATCTCAAGTTTAATAATTTTATAACTTAATTAAAGTAAGTTTAATTTGGTTATAAAATTAAGTGTACAAGAGTAATGACTTAAATTCTAAATGTATGGAATGGATACCCTAATTAAATATTTAGGGTGGGATAAGATGGAAAGAAGTGGACTATGTAAATATTACATAGCCCACAGAATTATTAGGAAAGCCCAAAAGATTAAATAAGTGGCCCAATTTTTAAAACCCAATTATTGTGGGCATTGTGGACATTTAATAAAGCAATTAAAAAGAAAAAGAAAAAGATGTGGGAGATAAGAGGCCACATGTGGCTGAAAAAGAGAGGTGAAGAATCATGGCAATAAGAGAAGAAAGAGAAAAGGGAAAGAGAAAAGAAGAAAAAGATAAGAAGAGAAAGAAGAAAGAGAAAGGGAAAAGAAAAAGAAAAAGAGAACGGGAAAAAGAGAGAGAGAGAGAGAGAGAGAGAGAGAGAGAAGAAGAAGAAGAAGAAGAAGAAGAAGAAGAAGTGGCCGAAGCCTTGAGGGAGAAAGGAGGAGAAAGATAGATCCTCCATAGAAGAAGGAAGAAGAAGAAGAAAAGTAAAGGTATAATTTCTTCCATCATTTTTTTTATTTTTATCTATAACTCCTTTTTGCGATCCGCCAAAGAGGAGTGCTAGATATGTAAGTTATGTAGTAAACTCAAGTGGTAGCACTCAAAAAGGATAAGTTTACAATTCATAGTGACTGATTTTGCTAAAATAGTCTCGTTTTTTTTAAAGGAAAAATAAATTATTTTGGGGCAGTTTTTGATGGGGGCATTTTTGTCATTTTCCAACCCTAAAAAAATTCTGTAAAAATTTGAGATGATAATTTGATGAGTTTTTTAGTTTGTGTCCAGAAATGGCGATTTTTGGATGTATAGTTTGAGAGTTATGGATTTTACGGGAAAAATTTATTTTAAAAGAAAACTCTTATAACTCCTTGCGGTGAACTCCAAAAATTGTGAAATTTTTATTGAGAGTACATATACATAACAGGAATCTACCCTGTAAACTTCGTAATTTATGGACAAAAGCACAGTTTATGATAAATGTCTCAAGATTCGGCAGTTTTGGCCATTTGAAAAATAGTAAAGGAATTTTAAAAATTTTGAGAAAAATATACATTCAATATGGGTTTATATTCTACTAAATCCCAAAAATGAATAATTTTTGGGACTGATTTGGTATTTTTAATGAAAATAGTTTAGTTACGAACATATGAATTAAATATGTTATGTGAAGTTAAAAAATTAGAAAAAAGGATTTTATGGATTGGAAATCTTATATAAGGTATATACAGATTGTTGATGGAGGTTTTGATCATTGGTGATGAAATCTTATGTCTATGGTATTTTAGAATGATTAAATGCATTAATTAGTAAAGTGTAAATAATTAAAAATAAATTATTTATAAGTTTAAGAAATGATTAAAATATTGTTAAAATATTAATAATATTAGATTATGATATTATTAAGTGATTGATAACATTTGGACTAAAGTGTTATTAAATCATTGATTTAAAATATTATTTAATGATTAATAATATTAGTAAATGAATTTATTGTTATTATATAATGAATAATATTAAATGGAGTTTAAAAGAGGAGTTAAGTTAATTTGGCATTCAATGGGTTATATTGAATATATAGTATGATGAATTGAAAATTTAATATATTGGAAACGAAAACAGCTTGCTGAATTAGTGAAAACAACTTGCTGAATTATAAAACAGTTTGCTGAATTGTAAGTTAATTTGAATCCAGGGTGCTGAATTGAAGAATAGTTTTAATACAGGTTGCTGGATTGATATGTTTAAATAATCCAGATTATAATATTAGTATTTGGCCTACTGGATTATAGAAAAGAACTTATAATATGAAAGATTAAGTGTTAAATCATAATGTATATGATACAGTGATTGAAGAATTATCAAAGGATGATAATAATACTTGAGTTGTATGTTCAAAGTATTTTAGTGAATAATTGTTGTTAATTATTCACGTCTATATCGATTATTAATTCGCACGTTGTGCATATTGTAAATATTCATCAGGTATGAAAGGCTGATCACCTTCATTACCATTTGGTGCAGTTAATCTGTTCATGTTTATGCTTGACCATTCATTTTTATTGACTTGGTCGTTCGGCTAAGAAAATTTGTTCATGCTCTTTCACAATGTTTATATTATTGAAAGTTAGCTAGCTTATTGTTCAATTCTTTCAATCATGATATATCCTCAAATAAATTTAAACTTGGTGGGCAAATTTGATGCTCACCCTTGCTATATCATGATAAAAAATTTCAAAATAAGATGAAAGCTCAAGTAAAGACAGAGGCAAAGGCAAAGTCCAATATTAAGCTATTATGCAGTTAGAACTATTAATTTTGCTAATGCAAATGATATTGTAAACCTTTAAGATATTGAAGGTATGTATTAAGTTAATGTTTTAGACCTTGGGAATGATGTATAAAAGTTTAATGTATAAACAATTTATGTTTATATCTTCCGCAATAGTTATAGAAATGATGTACCAGATCTTAGGTAAAAATTATCCAGATTTGGGGATGCTACAATATTCGTAAGGAATATTATGTTCGTTCAATATTGTACTTGCCCGTCCAAACTCTCTCTCTCTCTCTATCTATATCTCTCTAAGATATGTGATCAGTGAGGATAATTAGAGAATATTTATTTTGTTTGTTTCAGACTGTTTTCTTTCTCATTCTGAAAATGCCAGCTTGCCTCGTTGAGGCTTTCTATCTCTCTCTCTCTCTCTCTCTCTCTCTCTCTCTCTCTATATATATATATATATATATATATATATATATATATATATATATATATCACCCTCATCAATTATTTATATATGTATTATTATTCATGAATTTACAAGTTATGGAGTATATGGGTTTTATTTCTGGCGTGTACCACAATTTTTCCTCCCGCAGGCCCACATGCACTACAAGATATTATTATCACTTGAATACATGCACTGCATGTTATTATTATCACTTGAATAGATAGTATACAAGAAATTATTAAGACCCACAACTTTATTATTATTATTATTATTAAGTACTAGAGTACACTGCAATTAAATTTTGAATATATCATTTAGATCTGTAAGAGATATTATTTTTGTTCAATACTCGTAAAAAATAATATTTTCTTCTATACTATGTAGTATGCAAGTAATATTATTTAATTTCAGATTTTGAATTCTACACTTATTTTGTTAAAGCTTTGACTTCTATACTCCATGAAATTAGTAGAATATCTTTGATATTTGCGCTTCATCCAATATCTTTTCATGAAAATATTATTCTGAGTATTCTTGATAAGTTTTAACTTTTTCATGTCGGAGTACTATTCATGGCATTACTATTCTCGAAGTACTATTCATGGGATACTATTCACTCGATTACTATTCACCCGGGATACTATTTATGACAAAAATTAATTTATTTTCGGTCTAAATTATTTTTGATGTAATATTATTCTTGAATTTTACTCCACAAAGCAGTATCATGTTGATAATTTGAACGTTATTGAATTCTGGATAAATTAAATTATAAATCTTTAAAAATTTATCCTTTGCTTTCTTTTAATTGAATTCTTATATCATTGGCATCATCCTCATGCTTATATTATGATGAAAGTCATCTGTGGCCGTAGTGCATAGATAGACTTGGTATGATTATGACCAGGGATTATTCGGTATAATCATGACCGTAATGTTATAAATGATGTGGTAAAAGTCTTCATTGGCCCGTAGTACATTGATGGACAGTGGTTGGCATGATCATGACCATTAATGAAAACACGAATATCCTTGGCCCGTAGTGCATGGATAATTCGTGGTTGTGATACTAATGAATATCCTTGGCTGTAGTGCAGGGGTGATTCGATGATGTGGATTATTTATTAAGCTGAGTCTCAGCGATAAAACTGTTGATAAACTTTTAAAATCATAGAAGATAGTAGATATCATGCTCTACTTGACTCTTCTAATGGATTGCTTGTTCCGCTGCAGTTAAACTTGATGTCTATTGTATTTTATCAGTTTAACACTGTTGAAGGCTAACGATAAATTATTCTGCATTATCTTAGTCATAATATTTCTTACTAGGCTAGTTGAGCTCACCCTTTTGCTTTCATTGTTCTCTTCAGGAAATGAGAATATAGCTGGGACTAGTCGGGGAACGGAGTGACGGGTCAGATATTTGCATTAGTAGTCCTCACTATTTTGTGAAGTAGTGTGAAAATAAATGTAATAATATTGAATTTGAGTTTGGATATTGTCTAGAAGACAATATTCGTGTTGAAACTCTCATCTTATATGTTGTCGTACTTTACACGACAGTTGTATAATTAAGTTGTATTTGAATTTTGTACCATGTATTTGGCGACACAGAATGGGTGATGTATACCTATTTGGGGGCGTCATATACGAGGCCTGACATTTGACTGTCAGACACATTTTAAAGTTTTTCCAGATTTTTGAAATCTTAAATTTTATGCATCCAGATGTTATAATTCTGTAATATACCAACCCAGATAACTTAGTTACACATCATACAACATATTTAAGCATTAAAACACCCAATCCATCATAGCATTAAAGATTAAATTTCTTGGCTTAGGGTTTACCTTTCTAGAACAAACTTGACTCTGGCTTCTTGATCTATTTTGGTGGTGATATGAAGTTGATTTGGAACTGGTCTACTTAACAATTTCGTGGGTTTAGAGAGAGAATGTCTTTGTTGGGGGTTTGTGAGCAAATGAGAAAATTTTATGAACTTTTCTCTCTCTTTATCTATATAAATCAATGATGCAATGTATTTAGCTGTTGTAGCTGTCAAGATTTGGCTGAATGGAGTTGATTTTAGTTACATGGTGTATCAAGAGTGGTTGAGCAACTTAGATATAGCAAGATTTACAAGTTACCTATTAAAGAAATGCAAAAAATGTAATTTGGACTTTTGGCTTGAAATTTTAAGGGCATCCTTGACATCTTATTCCAACCTTTAGGGTTTGACCCTTAGGGTTTAACCCTAAGGTGTAACAACCTGATATTTTCTATATAATTAAATCAAAAATTTTGGGTATAAATTTTCTTTTTATTTTAAGGATGAGGATTTTTACAAGATAAGGTGTATATGTATTTATGTGATATATAAAAATATATTTATTACATGAATATTTACAAATAATTTTATTTTAGAATTATTGATTATTATAAATTATATTCTTATAATAATTAATTTTACAGTAGAAATGTTTTATTAATTAATTTTCAAGAAAATATGATTTTATATTATTTAAATAATACATGAAATAATTTTTAGAATTATTATTATAATTATTTATTTTATTATATGAATTTATGTTTGAATAATTAAGTTATTTATTTTAACTTAATTACTAATGGTATATATGTGACGACCCCAAAATTAGGTATACATCACCCATCTTGGGTCGTCAGATACATGGTACAGAATACAAATACAACTTACTAATACAACTGTCGTGTACAATACGACAAAACATAAACTGTGAGTTTGAATACAAATATTATCTTCTAGAGAGTATTCATACTCAAAAGGAGTCCTCATTACATTTATTAACACACTATTACATAGAATAGTGAGGACTACTAACTAATACTATCATTCGGACCATCACTCTGTTCCTCGACTAGCCCCAGTTACGTTCTCATTTCTTGAAGAGAACAGTGAAAGAAAGGGTGAGCTCAACTAGCCCAGTAAGAAATATTATGACTAAGATAATACAGAATAAATTATCATTAGCCTTCAACAATGTTAAACTGATAAAATATAATAGACATCAAGTTTAACTGCAGCGGAACAAGTAATCCATTAAAAGAGTCAAGTAGAAAATAAACTCTACTATCTTTTATGATTTAAAAGGTTTTTCAACACTGTGATCGCTGGGACTCAGCTTAATAAAATAATCCACATCATCGAATCACCCCTGCACTACGGCCAAGGATATTCGTTTATTCATTAATGGTCATGATCATGCCAACAACTGTCCATCAATGCACTACGGGCCAATGAGGACTTTTACCACATCATTTATAACATTACGGTCATGATTATACCGAATAATCCCTGGTCATAATCATACCAAGTCCATCTATGCACTACAGGCCACAGATGACTTTCAACACAATATAAACATGAGGATGATGAAAATGATATAAGAATTCAATAAAACAAGTTCAAGAATTAATTTATCCAAGAATTAACAACGTCCAAATTGTCAACATGATACTGCTTTGTGGAGTAAAATTCAAGAATGCTTAGAAGAATATTTTCATGAAAAGATACTGGATGAAACGCAATTATCAAGGATATTCCACAAATTTCATGGAGTATAGAAGTCAAAACTTAACCAACTGAGTATAATAAAGAATGGAATAACAAAAGAAATCTCCAAGCATGCGATAGATCGCACAGACAGGTTATTCCAACAGAATAATAAATAATGGAACCAGGTCCGGCGTAAACGCACAGACAGGATATTCCGACAGAATAATAAATAATGGAACCAGGTCCGGTGTAAAACACACAGACAGGATATTCCGACAGAATAATAAATAATGGAACCAGGTCCGGTGTAAAACACACAGACAGGATATTCCAACAGAATAATAACAGGACGGAACCAGGTCCGGTGTAAAAACACAGACAGGATGTTCCAACAGAATAATAATAAAAACGGAACCAGGTCCGGTGTAAAACATACAGACAGGATGTTCCAGCAGAATAATAATAAAAACGGAACCAGGTCCGGTGTAAAACACACAGACAGGATGTTCCAACAGAATAATAGAAGAATGTCACCAAGTATAGGGTAGATCCGCGTATACAGGTTATTCCAACAGAATAATAAGAATTGGAATAACAACAGTTCTCTTCATGAATAAGAAAGAATAACACCCCTTACCGTTTTAAAGAAGAGCTGAAATAAAGAAGTAGTTAAGTAGCAGAATACTCTTCTTCTCTCTCTCTATAGTTTCTCTCTATAGTTTCTCTCTCTAGAGTTCAGTGAATTCGTAAGAAATAATGAAGGAATGAGCTGCTATTTATAGAAAAATAGAATGCATAGTAACTAATCCATGAACGGTCCAGATTGATTACTTTAATCTGACGGTCCATATTTAAAGAAAAATCTTTTAAATATAATATATTCTATTTATAAAATAACTTTAATAAAGTATTCTGTTTTATATAAAAAGATGTTTCTGTTTTATTACGTTAATAATACGAATAAAACAAAACGTCATTATCGCTAAATAATTCATATTATTAACTGACAATAATTGAATCAAACTGAGTGACTTCTCACATAAGCATTAATAATCAATACCGTGTGCTACTATGCAACCACACGTATTACTGTACTTTTACTACCAAGTAGTTCAACAGTAACAATGGTAAAACTTCCGCTGTTATTTTTAATAAAATATTTTTGTCGTTTTCTCAATCCGACAATAATTCCGTTGTGGGGTTCACCAATGATTGTGTCGTTGTACGAATATTCCCTGTTAAAACGAATATTCCCCGACCAATCGAATATTATATGACAACTTGAATACTTTACAAAATTTATAAATACTACCCATAACTATTATATCAAATCCACACCATAATATAAAAAAAAAAATTTCGAGAAAAATTAAATATTTATTCATAAAATCTGGGGTTTCACAATCTCCCCTCCTTATAGAATTTCGCCCTCGAAATTTACGTACGTACTTGGTATGCCGAACATGTGAGGATATCTTGACTTCACTTCAAATTCTAACTCTTGAGGTATAACCTTTAAGCATCGAATATGATCCTTCTTATCCAAGATGTTAACACGTATCTCCTCATACGTTAAATCTTTTGCTTTCTCGTCCGGTTCTAAATTAATAATGTGGTTCGGGTCGTCCACATATTTACGTAACATCGATACGTAAAAAAAAATGTTCTGAACACGCAACATACTTGGCGGTAAAACGAGTCTATAGGCCACAGTTCCTACTTCATCGAGGATTTCAAATGGGCCAATTAAATCGAGAGTTGAGATTTCCTCTCTTCGTCGATTCTTGCTTCTAGAATAACGCCCTCTTGAACCTTCTTCTTCACATTTATCAGCTCTGAGTATGTAGCTTGAGCGGCTTTAATTTTATCAATTAAAATCGATTCTAATCATATATTCGTTATCTTCACGTGGGTTCGTATATTCGCACTTGTAACCGCATACGATCTTCTACTCAACGCATCAGCTACCACGTTCATTTTTTCACGATGGTATGGTATGATCATAATCTTTATCGTCTTTGGCGCATGTTACGTTCGCTTTAGTTGAATAAATATTTGAGGGTTTAAGAAATGGGTTTTGTACTGGGTTCAATACAAAATTTGATTTCACGCTCTAGGGGTAAGCTACGAAGTCTTCAAGAATACGTCAGGAAATTTATTAACAATAGAAATATCATTCAAAACTGTGACTCTCGTCCAAGACTTGGATAACACGTCACATTGATATCTATTAACTTGTCACCGTTATTCACAACGTCCCCTACCGAAAGTTTGGCTTTGGTACATTCCACACAAGAAAGTCAACAACGAAAGGATCGGGGCTCTTTATTTATGGCTTGATATGACAATGATTGACTTTAGTGGTTTGGTTACTTTGAATCCGCATAACAGGGTGGTTAGGAGTATGAAAGCTAACAACCTTACGAGAAGCATGATAAGTAGTGAACCAATCGTTTCAAAAAATCACATCAAATGCAAGTATTTTCAAAGAGATAAGATCGACAGATAACGTGAAAGTGTTGATTTGAAAAAGATTTATAAATAGTAGAGGTAATGAAGATTTCTCCCAACTGAGTTTAAACAGATATATCAAAGTCTAACTTCTCCGGAGTTAAGTTCAAACATTGAACACAACTAGGTGAAATAAAAGAGTGAGTAGAACCGGTATCTAACACGGTATAGACTTTGCAAGAGTTTATGACTAACATACCCGTGATAATTTTATTCAGGTTCCTCGTCACGAAAAAAAATGCTCTCTCTTAAACTACCGGCTTCGGCTTGTCTGGGACATCCTTTGGCATCACTATCCCAGCTGGACTTGACTTCACCATATGACAAATCGAGCTAGGTGACCTTTTCTTCCGCAATTAAAACACGCTTTGGATTGCTGCGTACAGTTTGGACGGATGTGTCCCTCTTGTCCGCATTTGAAACATACGACCGGTGGTCGTTCTTCTTCCTTTGAAACGGGTGTTGGTGCCGACGTCTTCACGTCATTATTGAACCTTCTATTCTTGAAATATCCATTCTTATTGTTTTGGCTATGATCACCACCGAAGTGGTTACCATTTCTGGCATGTTGATTCCCTCCATGCTTATTGTCACCTCTTTGATGACTGTTAACACCGGTATTATCATTTTGCCGGCTGCTCTCTTTTGGTTGGGTTAACTCGTTATCGCGCTCCAATAACTGAGCCCTATTAACAACATCTGAATACAAACACAGTTTATGAGAAATAAGATATTGACGTATCTCGGGCTTCAAATCTCTTAAAAACATCTCTCTCTTCATTATCAACCAAGTGGGACGCAAATTGGGACAACTCGACAAACTTGGCTTCGTATTGCGACACGGTCATGTTGTTTTGCTCTAACTTGATAAATTCCACTTCCTTCATGTGACGAATGCTTTCGGGAAAGTACTTGTCATTGAACAGTTCTTGGAACTTCTCCCAAGACATCTTGAGTGCGTCAGGCTGGGTACGTTTTACAGATTCCCACCGGTAATCTGCCTCTTCACGCAACATAAAAGTGGCAAAGGGAACCTTTTGCTCCTCGGAGCATCCCAAGACATCAAATATCTTGCTGATATGCTTTAACCACGTCTCCGCCTTAAGTGGTTCTGGCTTTCCCAAAAACTCCGGTGGTCCAAGCTCCTTGAATTGCTTAGCGGTGACCAACCGTGGGTTGTCATTGTTTCCTCCTTCATTTTGGATAGGAGCCGCTCTCGCCCGTTGTTGCATGAATTGCTCCTTAAACTGCTTAGCGGTGACCGTCCGAGAGTTATTTTGTTGTTGCATGAATTGCATAAAGTCTCTGACCATCCCATCATTCACCATTTCATCGGTGTTATTATTTTCATGAGGATTATTGTCCTCTGGTTGCACATTATCCTGAAAATTGATCGTTGGTGATTCAATGGTCTCATGTGCTTCATTGTTTATCTCAACATTTTCAGATGCCATTTGCAAATACTGCAACAAAACAAGGGTTAATTAACATATAACATATTATCCATATACTTTGACCGACCAATTAAATACCATGCAAATAAACTTAGGTAGGTCATACTAGCGAAGGAATTCCCCGTCTCTCCCCTCCTAGTTCTATTCTCACATCTTAGCCAGGGATCATATCCCTAAGCTCTGATACCAACTGTGACGACCCCAAAATTAGGTATACATCACCCATCTTGGGTCGTCAGATACATGGTACAGAATACAAATACAACTTACTAATACAACTGTCGTGTACAATACGACAAAACATAAACTGTGAGTTTGAATACAAATATTATCTTCTAGAGAGTATTCATACTCAAAAGGAGTCCTCATTACATTTATTAACACACTATTACATAGAATAGTGAGGACTACTAACTAATACTATCATTCGGACCATCACTCCATTCCCCGACTTGCCCCAGCTACGTTCTCATTTCCTGAAGAGAACAGTGAAAGAAAGGGTGAGCTCAACTAGCCCAGTAAGAAATATTATGACTAAGATAATACAGAATAAATTATCATTAGCCTTCAACAATGTTAAACTGATAAAATATAATAGACATCAAGTTTAACTGCAGCGGAACAAGTAATCCATTAAAAGAGTCAAGTAGAAAATAAACTCTACTATCTTTTATGATTTAAAAGGTTTTTCAACACTGTGATCGCTGGGACTCAGCTTAATAAAATAATCCACATCATCGAATCACCCCTGCACTACGGCCAAGGATATTCGTTTATTCATTAATGGTCATGATCATGCCAACAACTGTCCATCAATGCACTACGGGCCAATGAGGACTTTTACCACATCATTTATAACATTACGGTCATGATTATACCGAATAATCCCTGGTCATAATCATACCAAGTCCATCTATGCACTACAGGCCACAGATGACTTTCAACACAATATAAACATGAGGATGATGAAAATGATATAATAATTCAATAAAACAAGTTCAAGAATTAATTTATCCAAGAATTAACAACGTCCAAATTGTCAACATGATACTGCTTTGTGGAGTAAAATTCAAGAATGCTTAGAAGAATATTTTCATGAAAAGATACTGGATGAAACGCAATTATCAAGGATATTCCACAAATTTCATGGAGTATAGAAGTCAAAACTTAACCAACTGAGTATAATAAAGAATGGAATAACAAAAGAAATCACCAAGCATGCGATAGATCGCACAGACAGGTTATTCCAACAGAATAATAAATAATGGAACCAGGTCCGGCGTAAACGCACAGACATGATATTCCGACAGAATAATAAATAATGGAACCAGGTCCGGTGTAAAACACACAGACAGGATATTCCGACAGAATAATAAATAATGGAACCATGTCCGGTGTAAAACACACAGACAGGATATTCCAACAGAATAATAACAGGACAGAACCAGGTCCGGTGTAAAAACACAGACAGGATGTTCCAACAGAATAATAATAAAAACGGAACCAGGTCCGGTGTAAAACATACAGACAGGATGTTCCAGCAGAATAATAATAAAAACGGAACCAGGTCCGGTGTAAAACACACAGACAGGATGTTCCAACAGAATAATAGAAGAATGTCACCAAGTATAGGGTAGATCCGCGTATACAGGTTATTCCAACAGAATAATAAGAATTGGAGTAACAACAGTTCTCTTCATGAATAAGAAAGAATAACACCCCTTACCGTTTTAAAGAAGAGCTGAAATAAAGAAGTAGTTAAGTAGCAGAATACTCTTCTTCTCTCTCTCTATAGTTTCTCTCTATAGTTTCTCTCTCTAGAGTTCAGTGAATTCGTAAGAAATAATGAAGGAATGAGCTACTATTTATAGAAAAATAGAATGCATAGTAACTAATCCATGAACGGTCCAGATTGATTACTTTAATCTGACGGTCCATATTTAAAGAAAAATCTTTTAAATATAATATATTCTATTTATAAAATAACTTTAATAAAGTATTCTGTTTTATATAAAAAGATGTTTATGTTTTATTACGTTAATAATACGAATAAAACAAAACGTCATTATCGCTAAATAATTCATATTATTAACTGACAATAATTGAATCAAACTGAGTGACTTCTCACATAAGCATTAATAATCAATACCGTGTGCTACTATGCAACCACACGTATTACTGTACTTTTACTACCAAGTAGTTCAACAGTAACAATGGTAAAACTTCCGCCGTTATTTTTAATAAAATATTTTTGTCGTTTTCTCAATCCGACAATAATTCCGTTGTGGGGTCCACCAATGATTGTGTCGTTGTACGAATATTCCCTGTTAAAACGAATATTCCCCGACCAATCGAATATTATATGACAACTTGAATACTTTACAAAATTTATAAATACTACCCATAACTATTATATCAAATCTACACCATAATATAAAAAAAATTATTTCGAGAAAAATTAAATATTTATTCATAAAATCTGGGGTTTCACAATATAAGCCAGATAAATCAGATATGGAATTCAAACCCTAATTTTGGATTTTTATCAAGGAATGAGAATAATAATATAATAAAATTATATTTTGATTTTTCAGTGTTATAATTATGTACTGTATGTGTGTATGAAAAATGGTTGGTAAATTATAGTGTAGCATATTAAAACCCTATTTTATTAATTTGTTAACCCTAATTCAACAAGTCAATTACAGCTTTAAGAATTGTGTAAGTTGATTGGAAATCGTGTTAATGTATATAATTATAGGTATTATAATTAATTAGGTAAAACCCTAATTATGGGAAACTCTAATTGTAAATTAGAAACCCTAATTTGCTAAATTGGTAACCCTAATTGTTAATTGCAAGCTAAATGCTAATTAGTGGGCATTAAAATCATAATGTTCATGTATAATGTAATTAGAAAATTAAACACGATTAAGAAACCCTAATTTTCAAAAAAAAAAGTAGAAACTAATATTATTTTTATTTTTGTGCAAACCCTAGTTAGTAATTTTAAAAACCTAATTACTAATTATAAACCCTAATTGTTTAATGATCAAGGTTAATTATAATTAGTAAATTTTAAACCCAAAATGTTCAAGTAATCGAATTAGAAAACTAATTATATTTAGTAAACACTAAATTATATTTTTGGAAAATAAATTATTATTTATTTTTAAATCCTAATTTTGAAAATCCTAGAATTTTACTTGTAAATCCTAAAATGGTTCAAACCCTAAACTCTAACCCAAACCCTAAACCCTAAGAGTTTGCCATGATTACCATAATGCCATTAAATTGAAAAATTAAATGACTATTATACCCTTATTGCATTATTTTACAAAACATGTAAATCTAGCTATAATGTGGTTGGTGACCAACCATTGACTTGCTATGTGACTGATATCAGACAGCACATCAGCTCTAGATCAGCCATTCATTGAATCTAACTTCTATAAATAGATTTTAAGAGAGAGAAAAATCAATTGCTAGCTCATTTTGTAGCAACTCTCAATCTAAACTCTCTCAAGCTCATAGCTACAAAATTATAAGGAAAATCAGTCCCCAAAACCAGCCCCACGAAATCCATAAACAAATCAGTAGCCAAGATTCAAGATTTGTTCAAGTAAGGTATAAAACCCTAACTTATAATCTGACCCTTGATCGTATGTTAGATGTTAGTTTTTGTATGTTAAACATGTTGTTTAGAGTCCATATAAGTGATCTGGGTTGGCACATGTTAGATCCATAACATCAAAGTGCTCAAAATTGGTGTTTTCAAAAATCTGGGAAATTGTTTTTTTGTGGTCTGACAACGAATGTCAAACCCTGTAGATCACAGGCTGTTAAATGTTTTTGATGTTTTATGTTTTGGATAGATAGTCTGGTAGGAGGTCTTTGTTCTGAAAGTGAAATTACAGTCATTTGATGTTTAGATATCGAGTTATTCTTGGTCAAAGGTAGTTGACCGGCATTGACCGGGAGATTTCTGGGCAACCCAGATTTCCCCAGGTCGGTCTGACAGTGAGTTCATGGGCTTTGATCTGTTAGTTGTTTATTGTTTTGTTTCTGTTGTTGTAACAAGATTGTTATATGATATATAGACTACAGGTTAAGGCTTATGGATCACCTAAATAGCATACGGATTTGATTTAATCGGTGGTCAAACTAGCTCGGAGGATCACGATTTCGGTTTTCTGGAAATTCCAAAAAATCAAGAACGTGAGTTCTGACAATGGTTGACCGACTCAGATCTTGTTACTGTAATGTTGTTAGATGGATTTTAGATGATAGATCTCTTCACTTACATTATGGCTACACACTGCATGCATTATCTCACACAAACATTACAAGAATCACTATTTATAGGAGCCCAATGTAAGGCAGTTGAACTGTTCTTCATTTTTGGGTAACCCAGAAATGAAGAACAGCTCTGACAGGTACTTTAGAGGCTCAAATCGCTTTGTTTATGTGTTGAATGATATTGTTTGTTGTTGGATCTTGTAGTCGTGCACTGGTACTACAATATCTGACTAATTAACAACAGGCCCAAAAACACTTTGATCTAAGATCTACGCTTGGTCAAACTAGACACCCTCCACACTGTCGATGAAGATCTGGGTTTCATGAAGAACACTCAAGAACACCTATAGCGACGGTTCTGTCGCAATAGGTAATCTTTAGTGACAGTTTATTTCCAAAATTAATTATTTTTATTAAATAATTAGTAATAAATAGTTTTTAATTATGAAAAATACAAAATAAATTCTTAAAAATTATTTTAAAATTCAAAAATTATATTTTAATTATTTTAAATATATTTCATAAATATTTAATATTTTTAAAATATTAAAAGTATTTAATTTATTTAATTATAATATTAAATAAATTATTTAAAAATAATTTTAATACATAAAAAAATCATTTAAAATTATATTATGGTATAAGAAAATAATTTAAGTTATTTTTGATAACTTTTATTATTTTGTGATGAATTTCATTAATTAATTAATATTAATGATAATTAAGTTTGTTATTGAATATATTAAATAAATTATGAAAAGTAGAATCAATGATTTAAAAATTATAGAAAAATGATTTTAAAATATAACTTTTGATATTTTATCATGAAAAATATTAATTATTTAAATATTATTGATATTAGATTTATTTAATAATTATATTAAATAAATTAGTTTAAAAATGGTTTTAGTATTAGAAAAATTATTTTAAATGAAAATAAATAAGTTTAAAAATATTCTAAGTTATAAAATATAACTTTCAATATTTAAAGGTAAATTTCATTAATTATTTACTATTAAGGATATTAGAATTATTTAATAATTATATTAAATAAGTTAGTTTAAAAATGGTTTTATTATTATAAAAATCATAAAAAATAAAAATAAAAATAAAGTATTTAAAGATATTTTAAGTTATAAATTATAACTTTTGATATTTAAAGGGTAATTTCATTAATAATTTAATATTAATAATTATTAATTTAATATTAATGATATTAAATTTATTTTATAAATATATTAAATAAATAGTTCTAAAATAGTTTTATTTATTTAAAAATCATTTAAAAAGGATATAAATGAATTAAAAATATTTTAAGTTATGATTAAGGACTTTTAATATTTTGATAAGTAATACATTAATACTTTAATATTAATGATAATTATTTAAAAATGATTTTAATTCTTTTAAAAATCATTTAAGGGTAATATTAATACTTTAAAAGTATTTTGAGTTATTATAAATAACTTTAACCTTTTGGCAATGGTTTCATTAAAAGATTAATATTATTTAAATATTAATGATAATATAATTATTTAATATTTAAATCATTTAATTATAATTCCGGTGTTTGAAAATTCATAATAAATTATAATAAATATTTTAAAAATTATTATAAGTCATTTAAAAATAATATGACTGATACTTACAGATATGGAATTACATGACAGAGTCTTAGACTTGATAATTACCTGATAAAGTCGTCGGTACACCGACATATTTTAAAAATTGATCTGGACTTAGATAATTTGATTAGATATGTGTTTATTTGTGATTCAATGGTTGTGGAACATATGTGACAATGTGATTAGGTTATGTGTTGACTACAATAAGCAGTGCTATGTGTTATAGTATGTTATTTTAATCAATCAAATGATCTTATTACTGATAGGTGTTATATAAAGATAGAACTAAGTTACGAACTGTAAGCAGCGCAACATGCAAGTATCTTACATTTGCATTTCCTTTATGCAATGGACATGAGTAAGAAGTTTTAGAATTATATTATTATTATGCTATATTATTAACCCCATTGTGATATATTCTATATCCGATCATTGTTTATCAACATGTTAGTATATGGTAATTCAGATATATATTATGTTCATTAATTTCTAAACATGGTTATACAAGTGTCCCTACTTGGATAATCATTGTATTTAATCACATGTTTATATATATATATATCCAAGCTAATTGACTAGCTAGACACAAATTTTGAAATATCGTTGAATATGATAAAACCTTTTTGTATCCAATCAAATTATTTTGGTTTGGAGTCCAAACTAAGTATGAACATCCCGCTTACGGGAAAACTTTTATGCGCCCAAGGCGGACAGAGTGAACGATCATATCGTTCTTGTAATGCAGTATTGATCAATATAGGGCCCATGGGAAGTACAACCTAACGCCCATAAGTTATGACGGTTTACATATGAAGTTCTGCTAAACCTTAGCAAAAATTAAAAATAATGTTCATAATCTGTCGACTAATACATATATATATATATATATATATATATATATATATATATATATATATATATATATATATAGTCAATATGTAGTTTCAAAAATTTGAGATAGAATTGTTATGTTGTTATTATCGGTTCAGTTTACTTCACAACTATAAATTCGTTGTAGAAGTGATGTACAAAGAAAACATTTATTTCTTTCAGTTAAATATATTCATAATTGTTATTACTTGCTGGGCACCCAAATGCTTACCATTGCTTAAATTTAAATGTTTTCAGCTAGGCATGATCAACCTGAAGGTTCAGACAAGAACAAGTGAAAAGAAAAGAAAACAGAACATGTTTAATGGTGTCTTTTGTAATAGTTAGACAATATATAGATAATGATATGTATTATATATCATGTAAAGAATATAGTAAAGGTTGCGTACTTGGGATTAGACTCTGATAAATGTAAGATGAGTTTGATATTCACATTATTGTTATTATTATTAGTGTTATTTTCGCTCATAGAAATGGTATCGTGAAGCACTGAGTTCGGGTTTCAAGTACCCGAGTTTGGGGGCTTTACATAAGGTTTTCCAATTTGATTTTCTAGAATTTTGCAATTAAGATTAAAATGAAAATTTTAGTTTTCTAAATTATAATTTAGGGTTTCTTAATTAGATTAGGTTTACTAATTACATAAAACATGAAAATTAGGTTTAAGATTTATAAATTATCATTAAGCTTGCTAAATTAGCGGTTAGGATTTCTAATTTAGCAATTAGGGTTCCTAATTTAGAAATTAGGGTTTCTAATAATTAGGATTTTCTTAATTATCATTAAAATCTATAATACTTGTCATTAATCATGTTAACACAGTTACTAAATAGTCTTGAACTTGTATTTGAGTTTCAAATTAGGGTTTTAACAGTTTAACACTAAGGTTTTGTCATGATACACTATAATTGATCAACCATTATCAACATACACACATACAGTACATATTTATAGCATTGAAATATAATTATTATTATATTATTATTCTCATTCCTTATTCAAAATCCAAAATTAGGGTTTTGATTCCATGTATGACTTAACTTTCATATATATACCATTATTAATTAAGTTAAAATAATTAACTTAACTAATCTGAATAAATTCATATAATAAAATAGTTATTGTAATAATTCTAATAATCATATCATATATTAAATAATACAATAATCATATTTTCATGGAAAATAAATAATAAAATATTTCTACTACAAAATTAATTTATTATAAAAATATAATTTATAATGATCAATAATTCCTTAAAAATTTATTTGTAATTATTCATGTAATAAATAAATTTTTATTTATAACATATATACATACAGTTTACCTTGCACATATTCCCACCTTTTGTAAAAAAAAAATTTATACGCAAAATTTCTTATTTAATTATATAAAAAATATTGGGTTATTATAAAAACTAGAGCTTTGCCAAACACCCATCTTCTTGAATACTTATTCTTTTTTGGAGGATCACCTTTAGAGGCGTGGCTAACGTTTATCAAAGAAAAGAATCAAACCCGATGGATTCAAGTTGAACGTGAAAAGGAATTGGAGGTGAACTCGTACCTGAGGAAGCTAGTTTCTACAAAGGTATGAATCTGATCTCCATCTTTTTCTATTGATTGATAATTATGCACAAAATATGATCACGATGATGGTTTGTATGAAAATTTTAAAATCTGTTTTATTGCGCTTCAACACCTTTTATGTAATATAATTACATAATCGCGCTATATACAAACCTAACAACATATTACCATCAAATCTTGAAACATAATGTCATTCCGACATACTGAACTCTCAAAACGGCTTAGGTTATGCATCCGATGAATAGTGTCTATTTTGTCTTTTTCTAGAAAAAATTTCTTTCCTAAGAATTTTTATTATTTCCGTCTTCAAAATTTTTACGCATTTATTCTAGCTCATAGCCAGAATCCTCCCGTTCTATAGTCATTCTAGGTTATAGAATGACTAATAAACACATAACATAGAATATAATTCATAAAAATTTATTTTATTAATTAATAATTCTTTAAACTTAATTGTTAGGACAATCCAATTTTTCGGGCTATCACAAGTTTTCTACTATAACTAGGATATTAGATTATATTTTGATTCCAAAAACACTTGTAATTCCTTATTGGAATTCTAGGGATTCAAGTACTACTATTAAAGGGCTTATTGATGTAATTACATTATTCATTCAATATTATTTAGATTTATCAAATTCTTGTGAGATTATTCTCTACTTTTAGTTCTTTGAAGAATTCCTAAATTATTTTCTTAGTTTTTTCATTGAGATTCAATTTGACTTATTATACAAAAATACATAGTTGTGTGTGTTAGGTTTGTAATATTCATGAACGCAATCAAATTGCACAAAATAAGCGAAAATGTGTAAAAATTAGAGTTTAAAATTTTACAAATCATATATCTGGATCATCCTTTATGCACAATTATTAATTAAACGAAAATATGAAGAACAAGAATCATACCCTTGAAGATTCGAGCTTCCTCAAGTACAAGTTCACCTCCAATCTTTTAGCGTTCAACTTGAATCCACCGGATTTTGTTCCTTCCTTTGATCAACGTTAGCCACCCAAGTGTTTGGCCTCTAGAGGTGATCCACCAAGAATATGGGTAGTTGGCTAAACCCAAGTTTTTCTATCTCTCATAGAAAGAGAGCGTACTCTCCCAACTATTGGAATTGCGTATGTTATAAAAAAGTCAACAACTCTCTGTCACCCATAATAAGACTCCTCTTATTTATAGATGTGGGCAACCCTCCTTAACAATTAAGGAATTGGTTTTATTTTAATTAAGTAAACTCTTTTAATTAATTAGCCTCCTAATCTTATTAGGAATAAATGAGAGTACTAATATTAAATTAATTTCTAACTTTTTAAAAATTAAAATAATAATAATTGTAATAATATTAGTAAGACCCCTCTTATTAATTTATTTATTTAATATTTCCAAAATATTAAATAATAAATATTAAGCTATTTAATTTATTCTACCACCATAGATTAAATTAAATACACTTAACATATTATTACGATTATGCCATTAACTTCTTGAATAATTATTCTTCATTTTATGGTGTGACCCTTTAGGTTCTCCATATTAAACCGGTTGTGAATAAATCAATTAGAACAATTTTAATCTTATTTAAATAAATAAATTAAACAATTAAGTTATTTAAATAAATAATATTTATTCTACAATAGGGATAAGCTTCCCTAACGATCAACGACTTTCTAGATAATATAGATTTTTACACTAATCATAAAAGAACCTTTGAGTAAATAGTTACCGTACAATTCAATCCTTCCACCATACAATGTCCCAATTAAATATAAGACATGAAATTAATGTCAAGTCTTAATTTATTTAATTATATGTATTTCGACTCTTAAGTGCAGAACACCAAATAATGCAAACTAGAAACTCCTTTTTAATTTCATTCTGCCTTGGCCAAGGACTACTGGGTTGTCATTTATCGAATCACATAGGACATTTCTCTTCTTTTACTTGAAGCAGTAGATTCTTTAATGATCATACATTATCTCCATGCATAACTTATTATACCCAAGCATACCCTTTGATATACCCTAAGGGTCTTAAGGAATAAGTCAAAGTATAACTCATCATACACAAGATACTACGATGATCTCAAGTCCAAGGATCACTTGTACTACTATCACTACAGGAATTCCTATTGACAGGCAAGTAAAACTCTATTAGGTATTCCTTAGCAAGCCGCGTTCAGTGAACTTATTCTCTAATAAGCACCTACATACTTGCTTTAGTGTCTCCACACAAATAATCATGAGATCTATCATCCTTATCTAATGAGCAAGCAAGGTATGTAACAATCTATCCGAATTCACTAATCCCCAATTTAGTAATCCAACGATTGGGAACTATTTTAGTTTTAAGCTTTCTAAGAATTTAGATCTCATTAGAATGATCATCATCATTATTCTAAAAGCATTGCTTAAAACTATGGGTTTATCACATATTATAAAACAACATCATGTAAATAATTAAAAGCCTTTAATAAATTAATTTTTTTTTATTAATAAATGAATAAGATTGTTACAAAGTATATGTTTTATCATCAAACATGATTGACTTGTGTGCATACTACTTTTAATCTCTCACTTGCACTAAAGCCAATCGCCATGGTATCTCATACCCTTCTTCTTTAAGTAACGATTATCCTGCTGTTGGATAAGCTTTAGTTAATGGATATGTAATGTTGTTCTTGAGAGGTCACTATCTCTATAGTGATTTCCCATTTTTTAATGATTCATATAATCAAATTAAAGTGCCACAACACATATTTAGATCCAAGATGAGACTTAGGAACTATTCCTAGTTCTGTAATGAACTTCTTATCCAAACAATCAACTTGTAGCTTCATTTATAGCTATATACTTTGTCTTTATCACTAAGCCAACAACTCTTTGCTATTTGAAACCTTTTCAATTCACTGCACCACCGTTCAAGGTAACACTTTACCTTAAAGTGGATTTTTTTGTCGTCTTGGTCTTTTTGAAAAACTTGAGTCTGTTAAGCCCTCTGGTTTTAATTTAGACCCACCATGAATATGATCATATCCTTAGTGTCGGTTAGGAACTTTAAGATATTTTTCACTGACTCATAGTGAACTTCTCCATAATATGACTGATCAACATCAGGTCCCGTACATTTCATTGCATACATGATTGTTACTCATGCGATCTCTCTTTTATGAGTCTATGGGGACTATAAAGAGAGATAAACTCCAGGGCTCATCAACATGAGACATCTCTTAGAGTTTTTCATGCTAAACAACTTTAGCATCAAATGAATATACGTTCCTTGGGTTAAGCCGAGCATCTTTTAAATCTATCTATATAGATTTGTATCCCCAATTAAGATACTCTTCCCAAATCATTCATGGAGAAATGTTTAGACAATTTTATCTTTACTAATTGTAGCATTAATATGTCATTCCTTATCCATAGCATATCAATATACAATATTAGGAATGTCACGGCGCTCCCACTAACCCTTTTTATACACACTAGAACTCTTACCTCATCGTATGTAACTCTGGATCATCATCTTCTATGATATGTACCTCATCATCATCATCTATGATGAATCCATACCTCCTAGGTATCTTCGGTACTATTCTAGATTTATGATTCGATTGTGGTACAATAGTTTTATCTACAGGTTCCTCTTATTTGACTTATAGTATTTTGTGGTTCTTGAACTCTTCAAGATCTATTATCCTCCCACTAGGCCCTTCAATGATAAACACCTTTATCTTTAGAAAGTTGGGTGTTTCGCAAAAAATACTTTTTGCTAAGTAGGATTATAGAACATATATCCTAAACTTACTTTAGGATATCCCATAAATCTATACGTGTCAAATCTTGTCCCAAACTTATCCTTTGAAATCTTTTCACATAAGCTGGACAACCCCTTATCTTAACATACTTAAGATTAGGAATCCTCCCTGTTTATATCTTTTATAGAGTCTTGGGGTTAGATTTTGAGATTACCTTTTCGTAGATATACAACCATTTCTAGGGAATGACCCCAAAAGGATATTGGAATGTCGGTAAAATCATTATGGACCGTACCCTGTCTAACAAGGTATGAATTTTCCTTTCAGATACATCAATCAATTATTGCGTATCAAGAGGCGTCCATTATGAGAAAACCATTTGAGATGATCTAGAAACTTATTGCACAAGTATTTATTCCTTGATCTAATCAAAGAATTTTAATATTTTGCCAATTTATTTCACTACTGAATTCTTTGAACCTTTCAAATAATTCATACTTGTATTTCAGCAAATACACCCATTCAACTCTTTGAGTGATCATCTCCTTTTCTTATACTAGTTTGTTCAATATGCAAAATTATTTTCACGTAAGTCAAGTATACAAAATCCATTA
Source organism: Panax notoginseng (assembly GCA_016801055.1). NCBI lineage: Eukaryota > Viridiplantae > Streptophyta > Magnoliopsida > Apiales > Araliaceae > Panax > Panax notoginseng. The sequence goes on along the minus strand of CM029016.1, from coordinate 79,932,625 downwards.
AGTGATATTTCAGTTCTATACAAAACATTATTATTATTATAAATAGAACAATAATTGTTCTTAAATATAATACCAAAGATTTCATTGTCCAACAATAAAATGGAAATGATGTTTCTAACAAGAACTAGAATACAATAACAACTTATTGACTTAATAAATTTGCCCGTAGGCATTGCTAAACTATAAGTTTCTATAGTTAATGTGGCAACCTTTGCTTCATTTCCCACACATAGGATTACTTATATTTATTTAGCTTTCTATTTCTGCTTGGTCCCTTCATAAATCTATATTTATGATAACCAAAGTCGGTATCCAATACCTAAGTAGAACCTTGACTTAAAGAGAAATTTATTTTAAATCATGAACAAATTTGTATTTGTAACCGAAACTTCACTAAGCTTCTTCTAGTTAGCCTGTGCAAGATGCTTCTTGTAGTTTCTTTTAAGTGTCCAGGCTTATTGCAGTGGAAGCAAACTCCTTTGCTATCCATATCAGTTTTGTTCTTATTATCCTTTATTTTTGTCTTTCCATTTACCTTCTTTGAATCGTTCTTCTTTTCAGAAGATCCTTTGACCCCTACCAGTAAGACTTGGTCTTTCTTGGTTGGAAAGTGACTCTCAACATTTTTCAACATGTTAAGCAAATCAGCGAGGCTGATATCTAGCTTGTTCATATGAAAAATTCACAACAATTGTGAAAGGAGTCCGGGAGTGAGTGCAAGATCAAATCTTGGCTCAACTCTCCATACATGACAAAACCCATTGTCATAATTATTCAATCAAATTGATCATGTTTAGGACCTTCTGTCTGTACTGTAGTGTCATCGGTCATTCTAGATCGGAAGAGCTCCTTAGATATCTGATATCTATTAGTCTTACTTTCCTCACCATCAACTACTTGACGTGCAGGAGTATAGTAGGAGTATCCATTGTTTCAGGTTGACGCTGAAGCTTGTTACTCATGGATACGAGCATGATGTATTGAGCCAACTGTGCATCATCTTGCCACTTTCTAAAAGTAGCAATCTCTTCCTCAGAGGCATTGTCTGCAACCATTGCAGGGATAAGCGTATTAAGGACATAAGATAGCTTTTCAGCCATGAGAACTATTCTCAAATTCCCTAACCAATCCTTTTAATACGGTCCGGCTAATATGCTTCGCAGTGATAGTAATTTAGACATTGTAAAATTCTGTAAATGAATTTGTAATTAACAATATTTTAGCATACATTCTTTTATTAATTACCAAAATAAATTAGGTTTTGTTTTAAATTGATATCTCCCACTATTTTCCTCAAACTATATTACTCTTAATATATATATAGTTCGGCAAAATCTAATTAAAGATTTGCTAGTGAGAATAAGGATCTCATTTCAAATGTATATAGCCTTGTGGTGACACAACAAACTATATATAAATAAATAGGTAGACAACTCTTGTCAATTACATCAACTATGCAACTCCTTGTATTTTATCTCTTAGATTATTTTGATCAAGTGGTGGCACATCCGAATCAAAATTATCCAAGTTAAGTCCAACCTAGCACTCCATATATTCAAAAAAGAAAAATATTATCCTTGTGGTGACAAAACAAAACAACATTATTCAATTTTCTTTATAAGCATCAAATGTGATAAAATTAACATCTCAAAGAATTAAGATAAGCCTTGTGGTGACACAACAAACTTATAATAATTAATTGATACTCTATTATTTTTATCATGCTAGAAGGCGACGTTCGATATTCCAAATATATTTGAACGCTTAGGACTTAATATAAAAAATTTGAGGGGTTTGTTATTAATTTGTCTCATCTTGTTTAGCGCGCATGCACACACACACACACACACACACACACACACACACACACACACACACACACATATATATATATATATATATATATATATATATATATATATATATATATATATATATATAGTATAAGCATGCATATATAGAATACAATATTCTACCTGGATTGATTATGGACTTTTATTCTAATTTGGTTCACTAGAGCCACCAAGTGAACCAAAAGGTTAAACCCTAGAGGTGCAAAAATTTATATTTAAATATAACTATTACATTTAAACCCGAGCTCCATTACAAACGGGTCTTCAAACGCTTCATGTTCCTTTATCTCCAATTCTTCAAAATAATTCTAACTATTCCTATTACAAAACTATTTAAAATAAATAGAAACCTTGATTAGCAGTCAAGGGGAAGTACATAGGAGGGAGATAGAATTTACATTAAGAAAAAAATTAGAGAAGACGAGGTACGCAGACCCCATTTAATAAAACTCATACATTCATGCATCCAACTAAAATAAAATCCAATCACATTGGTCAATAGTCCATAATCAATCCCATTTATTATCATTCACATTACCATATGCATCAATAAATAATATTCATCTCATGAATAATAAACATTCAATATATATATTGATATCATTTAATGAGCAAATTTAGTTAGCATAAAATCTAATTTTGAATCAAAATAAACTCCTTTATTTTAATCTAAATTTAAATCAAAATAAACCTCTTTTATTTTAATTTATCCTATTTTGAATAAAATAAACTATTTTATTTTAATCAAAATCATTAATTAAACTAAAATCATTTATTTTAATTAATTATGGAATCCAATTCCAAGTAAAAAAAATAAAAAATAAAAAAAATTCCTTATTAAAGTAATCACGAATTCTCTTTCCTATTCACAAATAAACTTTTTTATTTTGAATAATATGAAATCTTATTACATATCTAAATAAATTCCTTTATTTAAAGAAATTAGGATTCTCTTTCCTATTCATAAATAAACTCTTTAATTTTGAATAATATGAAATCTTATTTCATATCTAAATAAACTCCTTTATTTAAGGAAACATGGAATCCAATTTCAACTCTAATTAGTTATCATGAAATCCAATTTCAACTCTAATTAGTTAACATGAAATTTAATTTTAAAATTAAAATAAACTTTTTTAATTTTAATTATAAAATTATTAAGAATAATATATATATATATATATATATATATATATATATATATATATATATATATATATATATATATATCATAATTCATTAATACATTCGGTCACCATACGGTTTTGCAAAACAAAATCATGTTATTCACCTGTTAAGTAATTCAGTATGATATATGTTATTACTAAACATATATGATACCACTTTGAAAATGACACCATATATATAATACTAACATGGAGGAAAGACTTCGGTTAATATATATATATATATATATATATATATATATATATATATATATATATATATATATATATATATAAATAATTAATAATTCGCATAAAGGTTTGGCTCTGATGCCATTGTTAGGTTTGTAATATTCATGAGCGCAATCAAATTGCACAAAATAAGCGGAAACGTGTAAAAATTAGAGTTTAAAATTTTACAAACCATATACCCGGATCATCCTTTATGCACAATTATTAATTAAACGAAAATATGAAGAACAAGAATCATACCCTTGAAAATTCGAGCTTCCTCAGGTACAAGTTCACCTCCAATCTTTTCGCGTTCAATTTGAATCCACTGGGTTTTGTTCCTTCATTTGATCAATGTTAGCCACCCAAGTATTTGGTCTCTAGAGGTGATCCACCAAGGAAGAAGAAAGATTCAAGAAGATGGGTCGTTGGCTAAACCCTAGTTTTTCTATCTCTCATAGGAAAAGAGCGTACTCTCCCAACTATTGGAATTACGTATGTTGTGAAAAAGTCAACAACTCTCTGTCACCCATAATAAGACTCCTCTTATTTATAGATGTGGGCAACCCTCCTTAATAATTAAGGAATTGGTTTTATTTTAATTAATTAAACTCCTTTAATTAATTAGCCTCCTAATCTTATTAGGAATAAATGAGAGTACTAATATTAAATTAATTTCTAACTCTTTAGAAATTAAAATAATAATAATTGTAATAATATTAATAAGACCCCTCTTATTAATTTATTTATTTAATATTTCTAAAATATTAAATAATAAATATTAAGCTATTTAATTTATTCTATCATCATAGATTAAATTAAATACACTTAACATATTATTACGATTATGCCATTAACTTCTTAAATAATTATTCTTCCTTTTATGGTGTGACCCTTTAGGTTCTCCATATTAAACCGGTTGTGAATAAATCAATTAGAACAATTCTAATCTTATTTAAATAAATAAATTAAACAATTTATTTATTTAAATAAATGATATTTATTCTACAATAGGGATAAGCCTCCCTAGCGATCAACGACTTTCCAGATAATATAGATTTTAACATTAATCATAAAAGAATATTTGAGTAAATAGTTACCGTATAATTCAATCCTTCCACCATACAATGTCCCAATTAAATATAAGACATATAATTACTGTCAAGTCTTAATTTATTTAATTATATGTATTTCGACTTTAAGTGCACAACACAAAATAATGCAAACTAGAAACTCCTTTCTAATTTCATTCTGCATTGGCCAAGGACTACTGAGTTGTCATTTATCGAATCATATAGGACATTTCTCTTCTTTTACTTGAAGCGGTAGATTCTTTATTGATCATACATTATCTCCATGTGCAACTTATTATACCTAAGCATACCCTTTGATATACCCTAAGGGTCTTAAGGAATAAGTCAAAGTATAACTCATCATACACAAGATACTATGATGATCTCAAGTCCAATGATCAATTGTACTATTATCACTACAGGAATTCCTATTGACAGGTAAGTAAAACTCCATTAGGTATTCCTTAGAAAGCCACGTTCAGTGAACTTATTTTCTAATAAGCACCTACATACTTACTTTAGTGTCTCCACACAAATGATCATGAGATCAATCATCCTCATCCAATGAGCAAGCAACGTGTGTACCAATCTATCCGGATTCACTAATCCCCAATTTAGTAATCCAACGATTGGGAACTATTTTAGTTTTAAACTTTCTAAGAATTTAGATCTCATTAGAATGATCATCATCATTATTCTAAAAGCATTGCTTAAAGCTATGGGTTTATCACATATTATAAAATAGCATCATGTAGATAATTAAAAGCCTTTAATAAATTAATACTTTTTTATTAATAAATGAATAAGATTGTTACAAAGTATATGCTTTATCATCAAACATGATTGGCTTGTGTGCATACTACTTTCAGTGTGTGGCGTCTTCTCCCGCATCAATCGTCGATTGTACCGAGATTACCGCTTCAATATAAGAGAGGGGTCAAGGTGTCGTTGATTTCCATTTAAAGCATAATTTTGAACACGAGAAAGTGTACCAAGATTACCGTCTACATATAGGCTGACTGTTAAGGTGTTGCAAGAAATCCATCCTACAACTTTGCTAGAAACGATCGGGGTGATGACCACCTCATACAAGCGTGTCGTGGAGTTTATTATTTGGTATCAAATCTAAGTCTTCTAGCAAGTTATCTATCTTTTAATTTTTTGTTGAATTGTTGAGTAAAAAAAAGTATAGAAAAATTTTAGATATTGTTTATTTATTCAATTGCATGCTATCATTGAGATTCATACCTTCTATAAATTATTTCGTGATAAGTTATTTTTGAATTGATTAGTAATAACGAGAATTTTGCTAGGTGAATTCAAAAAGAACCTATTAGAGAGAATATTTAGAGGTAAAAGGCTCAGTAATGAGATCAATTGAGGGTAAAAACCAATTTTTGAGTGCATACATGAGGGAAGCATTAATTCAAGTGAAACACATAAAGGAGTGGTGAGGAAACTGTTTTCTACTAACCTTGTTTTGTAGGAAATATGCCTAGTTCCAAAGATAAAGGAACTTTTGAAGCTCAATCTTCCACAACGTTTGATATGAAGTTTATGTTGGAAGCCATGATTAAGGAATGATATAGGAGATAGGAGATGATGAATTAACATTTTGATTAAATTAGTGAGACCCAAGGGGAATCATCTTAAACTCCTCCTGAAGCACATAAAAAAGGGAGAACACAATAACGGGAATCTAAAATGGAGGAAAATTACTTCGAAGGTGGATTCAGTGGAGAGGAAGATCGTAAATCTAATTTCTTACATCGAAGGCAATGAGGTGCTAGAGAAAGAGGAGGCTGGAATAGAGAATATGATAACATGAGTAGCATTAAAATGAAAATTCCAGCTTTCCAAGGGAGGAGCAATCTAGAGGCGTGCCTAGAATGGGAAAAGAAGGTAAAATGGGTATTTGATTGTCACTACTACTCAGATTTCAAGAAAGTTAGATTGGTTGTAACTAAAATTTCAAATTATGTAGTTGCTTGCGGGATCAGTTAGCTACTAGCCAGAGGAGATGGGGTGAATGTCCAATTAAGACATGGGCGGAGATGAATGCAGTGATGAAAAAGAGATTTGTATTGAGTCATTACCATCAAGATTTGTTTCAGAGTTTGCATAATCTGAAATAAAAAAGTAGGAGTGTGGAGGACTACTTCAAGAAGATGGAGATGTTATTGGCTAGAGCTAATATGGATGAGGATAGTGAGGCAACAATGGCTCAATTTTTAGCAGGGCTAAATTGGGATATAGCGGATTTAGTGGAATGACAACATTATGTTGATTTGGGAGATATGGTACACATGGCTATCAAGATTGAGAAGCATCTTAAGAGGAAAGGTGGCCAACGTTCAAATCCTACCACAAGCTCATTATGGAATCTAATGTTGAGAAGCACAAGGAAAAGATAACTGTGAATAAACCAAATGTGGAGATTAAACCGGATTTGACTAATCGAGGAAAACAAGGTAAAACTGAACCTTCTTCTTTTATTCGAAAGCGGGATATCGTATACTTTAAATGTCAATAAAGGGGACATATTTCGAGTCAATGTCCAAATCAAATAACTATGTTATTACTTGACAATAGGGAGTTGGAGACTGAGGGAGAAGAGAGTGACATTGATTCTATTCCACCATTAGAGGATAAAGATTAGGCTATTAAACATGGTGAAATGTTGGTCATAAGGAGAGCACTTATTACTTAAGTAAAGGAGGAGAGCAGTAAACTGAAGGAAAGTCTTTTTCATACCCGGTGTCTTGTGAATGGGAAAATATGTTGTGTCATCATTGATGGAGGTAGTTGTACAAATGTGGTGAGTACTATGATGGTGGAGAAATTGGGGATGACTACCACCAAACATCCTCAGTCGTATCATTTGTAATGGCTCAATGATAATGCATACATTAAGGTTACCAAACAGGTGTTAGTTCCATTTATTATTAGTTGATATGTTGATGAGATATTGTGTGACGTGGTTCCTATGCAGGTGGGTCATATGTTATTTGGTAGACCATGGCAATTTGATAAGAGGGTTAAGCATGATGGGTTTACTAATGAGTATTCCTTTATTCACGACAAGAAGAAAATCACTTTACGTCCTATGTCACCACAACAAGTGCATGGGGAATAAATTCATTTGTAGAAAAATCTTGTACAAAGAAAAGAGAGTGAAGAAAAGAAAATTCAAGAACAAAAAAAAAAGAGAGAAAATGAAATATGGAAAAATAAACATTTTTTTGCAAAAAAGAGCGATGTGATAAAAGCTTTAGTTTCTAAACAACTGATGATTATACTTCGGTATAAGTAAGCGCTTTTGAATACTAACACTAATGATTCTTTGCCTAGTGTTGTTTCATCGCTTTTGCAGGATTACAAAGATATATTTCTCAAGGAGCTTCCTCAAGGACTACCACCTATTCGGGGAATCTAACATCAAATTAATTTTATTCCCGGTGCAACTATTCCAAACTGCCCGGTTTATTAGAGTAATCCCAAGGAGTTGAAGGAGTTATAAAGAGAAGTTGACAAACAGATGGAAAAAGGGTTCGTGAGGGAAAGCATGAGTCCGTGTACAGTTCTGGTGATCCTAGCACCCAAAAATGATGGAAAATAACAGATGTGCATTGATTGTCAAGCGGTAAATAACATTACGGTAAAATATTGACATCCCATCCCTCGTTTAGATGAATTGCATGGGTATTTTATCTTTTCAAAAATTAATTTAAAAAGTGGTTATCATCAAAATAGAATGCATGAAAGGGATGAATGGAAAATAACTTTTAAAACTAAATATGGTCTTTATGAGTGGTTAGTGTTACCATTCGGCTTAAGTAATGCACCTAGCACTTTTATGAGATTAATGAACCATGTCTTGCGTCCATTCATTGGAAAGTTTGTTTTAGTTTATTTTGATAATATCTTGATTTATAGCAAAAACTTGGGTGAGCATACATTACATTTTAAATTTGTTTTAGATGTACTTCGTAAGGAAAAGTTGTTTGCTAATATAAAAAAATGAACTTTTTGTTCAGATAGAATTCTTTTCTTGGCTTTGTTGTGAGTTCACAGGGAGTCCAAGTTGATGAGAAGAAAGTACGTGCAATCCGAGATTGGTTGAGTCCAACGAATATGAGTCAAGTATGAAACTTTCATGAACTCGCAAGTTTTTACTGGCGTTTTGTTCGGAATTTCAATGAGATTACAACACCATTGATTGAGGTCATCAAAAAGAGTGTTGGATTTAAGTGGGAAGATGAGTAGGAAAAAACATTTAATTTGATTAAGGATATATTGACTAATGCTCCTCTACTTATTTTGCCTAACTTTGCTAGAACTTTTGAAATTGATTGTGACACTTCAGGGTTAGGAATTGGAGTTATTTTGATGTAGAAGGAAAATCAGTGGCATATTTCAGTGAAAATTGAGTGGGGCATTCTTGAACTATCTTACTTACGACAAGGAGATGTACGTGTTGGTTAGAATATTGGAGACGTGGCAACATTACTTGTGGCCCACAAAATTCGTGATCCATACAGATCATGAGTCATAAAAATATTTGAAGGGACAACATAAGTTGAACAAAAGGCATGCACGATGGATGGAGTTTATCGAGACATTTTCATATGTCATTTGATATAAACAAGGTAAAGAGAATGATGTTGCAGATGCTTTATCTCGTAGGTTTGTGTTGTTGAATACTCTTGATACAAAATTACTTGGTTTTGAATGAATCAAAGAATTATATGCTAATGATCATGATTTTAGTAAAGAGTTTAAAACTTGTGAAAAGAATGTTGTAAGTAAATACTTCAAAATTGATGGATTTTTGTTTCATGAGAATAAATTGTGTACACCTGCAAGTTCTTTACGTGAGTTGTTGGTTAGGGAATCACGTAGGGGTGGTTTGATGGGACACTATGGTGTTGATAAAATCTTGGCCATTTTGAAAAAAATATTTTTATTGGCCTCACATGAAACGAGATGTTGAGTGAATTTGTAATAGATGCATTACCTGTAAACAAGCTAAATCTCATGTTTAACCCCATGGATTTTATACACCATTGCTTATACCTGATGAAGCTTAGATTAATTTGTCAATGTACCTTGTGTTGGGTTTACCTAGGTGTAAGCATGGTAATGATTCTATATTTGTTATTGTGGATAGATATTTAAAGATGGCACATTTTACTCCATCTCACAAAACTGACGATACATCCCATTTAGCTGACTTGTTCTTTAGGGAAATTATACGTTTCCATGGTAAGCCTAAAACAATTGTTTCTGACCGAGATGCTAATTTCGTAAGCTATTTTTGGAAGACTTTGTGGTGCAAATTGGGAACTAAACTGCTATTTTCTACTACTTGTTACCCACAAACCGATGGTCAAACTGAAGTAGTAAATAGAACTTTGTCTGCTTTGTTAAAGACTATCATTAAAAAGAATATCAGTCATTGGGAAGAATATTACCGCATGTTGAGTTTGCTTATAATCGTTCAGTTCATTCGACTACTAAATTTTCACCATTTTAGATTGTTTATGGTTTAAGTCCTTTAACTCCATTAGATTTATCACCTTTACACATTTATGAGTTTACTAATATGATGGAAAGAAAAAGTTTGAATTTGTTAAGCAAATACATGAAAAGGAACGACTTAACATTGAACAGAGGACAAAGTAATTTGCTAAACATGCTAATAAGGGTCAATGTCCAGTTATCTTTGAACTGGGAGATTGGGTGTGGTTACATATGTGGAAGGAAAGATTCCCAGTTCAAAGATGGTCAAAATTACTTCCGAGGGGATATAGCCCATTTCAAGTTCTAGAGCGCGCAATAATGACAATGCCTACAAACTTAATTTACCGGGTGAGTATAATGTTAGTGCAACATTCAATGTTTTTGATCTAAGTTCGTTTGTTGTAGGTGATGATTTGAGGGAAAATCTTTTTCAAGAGTAGAGCAACGATGAGGACATGCCTAGTTGGAATTCAAATGGAGGTCATGGATTGGATCCGATTTAAGTTCCAGTTGAACCCGTGACGAGAGGTCGAGCTAAATGTTTCAAGGAAGGACTTATGGGGTTGGTACCAACAATGTGGAATGAGAATGGTATGACAACTTGGTCTAAGGAGGTTGACATTGTGCCAAAGTTCATAAACATAGTCAAAGGATGCGTTTTAGACCAATTTGAAGTAAACCAGGAAAGCAAGATTTAAATTTGGAAAATCAGTGAATCTGTCCAGGCTGATTCCCAAGCTTATTGAATTACCCCGATGAATTCCTCTCTTTCTGAATGCGCCCCAGCGAGTTCTGAATCCTCCCCAACTAATTCCTCTCTGCCTGAATTTATCTTGGTGAATTCCCAGGCCAAACGAATCTGCCCCGACGGATTGGCCCAGATTTAGTTGGGGCATTTTTTGAGGCAAACATGTTTTGAAAGACTTTGAGCATGGATTTGTTTCCTAAACTCAATATTTTTAGTTTCTTAATAGATTTCTACTATAACTAGGATATTAGATTATATTATGATTCCAAACACACTTGTAATTCCTTATTGGAATTCTAGGGTTTCAAGTACTACTATTAAAAGGCTTATTGATGTAATTACATTATTAATTCAATAAATTCATATTTATCAAATTCGTGTGAGGCTATTCTCTACTTTTAGTTCTTTAAAGAATTCCTAAGTTATTTTTTTTAGTTTTTTCTTTGAGATTCAATTTGACTTATCATACAACAATACATAGTTGTGTGTGGCGTCTTCTACCGCATCAATCGTTGATTGTACTAAGATTACCGCTTCAATATAAGAAAGGGGTCAATGTGTCGTTCGTGTCCATTTAACGCATATTTCTGAACGTGAGCAATTGTACCAAGATTATCGTCTACATATAAGCGATGGGTTAAGGTGTTGCAAGCAATCCATCCTATAAATTTGCTAGAAATGATCGGGGCGACGACCACCTCACGCAAGCGTGCCGTGAAGTCCATCATTATGGCTATGATATTTTCATGTACTCTTCAACTTCTTGTAATCTGATGAGGTGCTGCCAAGATTACGTTTAATATAACGATCCAAAAATTAGGACTATTTCTCTTTCCGATCTTATGCGTTAAATACTATCTTGATCTAGCTTTAAAACATTATTCAATGTTAAAATAGCTAAAAATATGGGATAATTTAAAAAAATTCTATCTTTCTTTCTTTCGTTCCTTGAGTCGCAACCTTTATGATTACATATTTTAGAATCATATTTATTGAATGATTCCTTTTATTAGAGTGATATGGGTATATATAACTCATTTCATAACTCACATCCTTTCTTATACGGTATCATTTCTATAAAATATTACCTTTTAAGGTAATTGCCAAACTGTATTTCAATATGAACACAAACATTTTTCATTTACCAAATAACTCAATATTTACACTATTCTCATTTATACATATCAAAAAGAGTCATTTCGATATAATATAGTTCCTACTTAAAGGAAATAACTTTCCTGCACGCAGGCCTCTATTCTTTATCATCTGGATAACAAGAAATCGTGTTGCATTTCATACCTGCAAAAATTATATTTTTACAAGACTGAGTTAGACAACCCAGCAAATCTAACTATTTTCATAGTTCATATAACACGTAATTTCATGCTCAACATATATCTCATAATCCTTTACACCATTTATACATCATCACCTTAAATAGTATATGCTCATATCATATACCACATATATATTGAGTCCATAACTCTATCAGCTTAGTCATATATTTACTTTCACAGTTTATAGCATGTAACGTGTAATTCAACATATTCTTAAAGATCTCATAAAATAACCAATTCACAGAATCACATAGAAACTTGAAGACTTACCTGGTTCGATGATTATTGATATAATATTTAGTTTAACTTCGCTTCACGAATCCTACACAGTTATGTTCACATGTATATATACATTAGTCACACATTCATATCCCATAACCTGTATAGCTAATAAACACCGTGATAACCCGAAAAATCGGATTGTCCAGAATTTAAGTTTAAAGAATTAGTTATTAATAAAATAAATTTTTATTAATACTATTCTGTGGTATGTGTTTATTAGTCGTTCTAGAACCTAGAATGATTATAAGACAGGAGGATTCTGGCTACGAGCTAGACTGAACAAGTAAGAATTTTCAAGACAAAAATAATTTTTTTTGGGAATAAAAATATTTCTGAGGAAAAAGACGAAATATGTACTATTCACCTGACGAAACCTAAGGGTTAGGGTTTGAATAACCTAAGCCTTTCGAGTGTTCGGTATGTCGAAATGACATTTCGTCGAAAGATTTGACAATAATATATCGTGAAAAGTTAAGTAAGCCGATAAAAGTTTTCTCAAAAAACGTGTAGAAATCGGACGAAATAAAAATGACGAAAAGTATTGTTATGTACTTCTCATTCGTTTAACTACGTAAGAGGAAAACGTGAAGGAAAACGCTTAACCTTAAAAAGTGTTTTTCAGTTTTTTAGAGTTCTGAAGAATGCGTAAAAGTTAATCTGTAGAGGAAAGATGAAATATCCAAAAATATTTGGATTCCGAGAATCGCAGTTTTTCAAACTGTCGGACAAATTTCGCAAGGCGGAAGCACGAAGCTTCCAAGGTAAGCTTCGGGAATAGTAAGGAGGTGAACTAAGGAGGAGGGAATAGTAACTTAGGGGCAAAATGACTATTTTTGTAAGACTCCAACTTTTTAATAAATAAAATTAAATTTTCTCTATTCATTATCTTGAAATAATAAGGTGATAATTTGATATAATACTTTGGTTATGGGTGAAATGTGCAAATTTTGCAAAATAAGTAAGTGGTTATAAAATATTCATTGTTGTCGGGAAATATTCGTTTGGTCGTGGAATATTCTTGCTGTTGGGGAATATCCGTACGACGGCGCAACCATTTGTGGGCCCATAACGGAAAACGGACGGATGAAGAAAATAACAAGTTTGAGTTTTTATAAACAACGGCGTAGTTGTTACCATTAACACTGTTAGAATACCTGGTGGTTACAATATAGTAATACGCATGGTTGCACAGTATCACACGGTATTGCACACTATTTTTGGATTATTGATTCTTACGTAAGAAGACACTACTCAATAATTATTATAGTATTATTGTTCAATATTTTATTTTATTGAGTCAATATTTGCTACGTCGATATTTTATATTATTATTGTTTCAATAATTGTCACAACACATAATTTCCATTATCAAATCAATAATTTATATTATTTTAATAATATTATTAGATACCATTATTGGCAATATCTAAAAAAGTTCTGTCTAAGGAAAGGGGTTTGGTCATCTAATTGCGCTCCAGTAAGGAGAAATCCTTATCGGAAAGCCCCCTCTTTCTTGGGAACGACCTGATTATCATAATTGTGACTCTGTAATATTATTTGTGAATAATTAATTATTGATAAAAAAATATTTATTTAATGTGGATATAAATGGAGAAATTTTTAAAAAAATGACAATTGTTAAAAATTGATATTATATCTTTTTTGATAAAATAAGTCATTCAAATATATTATTATATTACATTATAAATGTATAATGTGATAATATAATAATGGTGATATTTTTACACTAAATTCACGATATATGAATAAAATGAGGTGGAAGAGAGAAAATGGAATTATGAATTCTTTTTAATAATTATAAATGTTTTAATATATATATATATATATATATATATATATATATATATATATATATATATAAACATGTGGTGGGTGGAGTTGTCCTTTTTGGTAGGCTTTGAGGTTTCATAGAAGGAATGCTGCAGAGAAGAAAAAAATAGCCTCCGTATGTATTTTGTTGAAATGAAAGTGTCTAAAAATCATCCGTATGTGGATTTCGGTTATTTTTTGTTTGGAATTTAGAAAAAATTTCTTCTACAAAGTTGGAGAGAATTTAATTTCATATGTAATGAATATAAAATTCGTATTTTTCTGATAAAAGGATTATTTATTATGAATTATTGAAGATTCAAAAATAAATGTTTTTTTAATTAAAACATGAGTGGGCCCCACTTTTGTATTTTTTTTTTGGAAAATTGCTGAATTGGCAGGCCCCACTTATGGTGGCTGATTTTTTTCAAAGAACTGTGCGTAGAAAAAAAATATTATTTTATTAATTTAGTCTCCTTGGACGTTCTAGCATTTTCCTATAAACAGGGTGCTTAGTTAGAATTAAAAAAAAACACCAGAATCATAAGTTTTCTCTCTCTATTTTATCGAGCGTATTTTGTGAGTATTTAGATACTTTGAGAGTTGTTATTCAGTGTAAGTTTCCTACAGCCTTATATCCGATATTCCAGTCAGAAGTACTATTTTTTTGAGGTAAGAGATATTATTTTCTTCGTAAATGATGTTGTTCTTTCAATATCATTAATTATACCGAAATATTAGAATGAATTTTATTGTGAAATTTCTACCTTTTTCATGTCGGGGTTACTATTCACGTATACGACACTATTCACGAATACGACATTATTCGGAGAAAATTAAATTTTTCTTTCTTTGTCCAAGTTTTCTATTGTGGTTACTATCTTTGATTGTATCCATGTTTTGATCTTTATTTTTGAATCCTTCTCCACAATTGATTATTATGAAGTATTTTTGAACTTGGATAAACTGTAGTACGAATCCCTAAAATTTGTCCTTTTTGTCTCACTGGATTTGTTTTCTTTAAGATATTTTTCATCATCCTCAGTCCTAAATGATGATATTACTGAATATCTTTGGCCTGTAGTGTAAAGATGAATGATTAACTGATGAATATCTTTGACCGTAGTGTAAAGATGAACATGTGTTGAGATGAACATGACCAACTAGTGATACAAATAAATATCTTTGGCCTGTAGTGCAAAGATGAATATTTGATTCAAGATGTATATTGATTGATGTTACAGGGATAAAATAATGATGATAGACTTTTAAATCTTAGAAGATAGTAGAATTCATTCTCTACTTGACTCTTCTAATGGATTATTGTTTCCGCTGCAGTTGTTGATCTAAAACTTGTTGTCTATTATATTCTATCAGATTTTTTCCTGTTGAAGACTAATGATAATTTGTTGTATATTATCTTAGTCATAATATTCTTTGCTGGACTAGTTGAGCTCACCCTTTTCCTTTTTGTTCCATTTTTCTTCTCAAGAGGCGAGAATAGTCGAGGTGTAGGTGATGTTTCCAGTCAGTTGTGTTAGCAGTCCTCACTATTTTATAAAATAGTGTGATAATAATTATAATGAGGACTCTTTTTGAGTTTGAATGTTCTCTATTAGACAATATTTATATTTAAACTCACAGTATATGTGTTGTCATATTTTACACGACAATTGTATTAATGAAGTTGTATTTATTTTTGTACCATGTATTTGGCGACTCAGAATGGGTTATGTATACCTATTTTGGGGGCGTCATAGTTGGTATCAGAGCTTAGGAATATGGTCTCTGGCGGAGATCAGAGAATAGAACTAGGAGAGGAGAGACGAGTAAATCCTTCGCTAGTGTGTCCTACCTAAGCTTATTTGGTATTTAATTAGTTGGTCAGAATATATGGATAATATGTGGCATGTTAATTTATTTAATTAACCCTTATTTTTTGGTACTATTTGAGAATGACAGCTGAAAATGTTAACAATGGAGTGAATGAGACCGTGGAGACACCTTTAATCACCAACCAGGGGAACATGCAATAGGAAGGAAATATTCCTCCTGTAAACAACACTACCGAACAAACGATGAATGATGGAATATTTAGAAGCTTTTTGTAGTTTATGCAAAATCAGACGAGGGAGACTCGTGGACAAAATACGGGTGGAAATGATAACAACGCGAGGCTTGTCACATCCAAGCAGTTCAAAGAGTTGGGACCACCAGAATTTGTGGGAAAGCCAGATCCGAACAAGTCGAAAATGTGGGTTAAATAAATTACCAAGATATTTGATATCTTAGGATGCACGGAGGAACAGAAGGTTCCATTCGCCACCTTTATGTTCCGTAATGAGGCAGACTACTGGTGGGAGTTTGTGAAGCGTACCCAGCCAGCCACACTCAATATGTCTTGGAAAATATTTCAGAAACTGTTTAATGACAAGTACTTTCCTGAAAGTATTCGTCATATGAAGGAGGTAGAGTTTATTAGACTGGAACAAAATAACATGACGGTGTCCCAGTACGAGGCGAAGTTCGCGGAGTTATCCAGGTTTGCACCTCATTTGGTAGAGAATGAGGAACGTATGACGCGGATGTTTCTGAAAGGTCTGAAACCTGAGATTCGATAATATCTTATTTCTTACAAATTTTCTCTATATTATGATGTTGTCAACAGGGCTCAATTATTAGAGCGAGATAATGAGTATGTTCAACCGAGGAAGCACAACCAAGGTCATACCGGTGGCAGCAGCCATCGGAGCAATGATAACCAGCGGGGAGGAAAGAATACGGACAAAAGCGGTAACCACTCGGGTGGTAATTGTGGCCATAATAATAGAAGAAGCGAGTCAGGAGGAGATTTCAAAAAGAGAAGGTACAATAAAGATAACGTGAAGACGTCAGCTCCAACATCAACTGTTTCTAGGGGAGGAGAACAATCACCGGTCGTTTGTTATAAATGCGGAAAAGAGGGACACATCAGCCCAAACTACCCACAACAATCCAAGGTGTGTTATAACTGTGGAAAGGAAGGTCATATAGCTAGAGATTGTCTTTTAGCGAAATCAAGTCCAACGGGGATGGTGACTCCAAAGGCTATCCCGGACAAGTCAAAGTCAGTGGTTCTTGGAAGGGCATTTGTCGTGACTTCCTAAAACACGAGGAACCTGAACGAGATGATCACGGGTAAGCTAATCATAAACTCTTGCAAAGTTTATACCTTATTAGATACCGGTTCTACCCATTCTTTTATTTGTCCTACTTGTGCTCAACGTTTGAACTTGACTATGGAGAAATTAGACATTGACTTATCTGTTGAGAATCCGTTAGGAGAAACTTTCATTACATCTACTGTCTATAAATCTTGCTTGATCCAAGTTGGTACTATCATATTACCTGTCGATCTTATTTATGTGATAACCCGGAATTTTGAATAATTCAAATTTTTATGAATAATTTTTTTTATTTAATATTGATATTGACTATCAATATTGTGTTGAGTATCTGTGATACGACTCTAAGAGAAGTGGTCAATTTGTGTATTGACTGAGAAATAAGAGTAGAGTTGTGCTTAATAGAGAATAAAAACTTTAGCCCTAGTTACGAATAGGGATTCGATAGAAGATACAGTTATAATAATTGTATTGAGGAATACGTGAGTGTTTATAACTTATAAAGTCAATTAGGGCTATTAAGTTAATACACTAGAGGGATATGTTATGAAATATGTGAATTATGTACATGATTGAATAAATATGTATTATGAATGTGTATACATTTTTTGGGTAAAGAGAATTAAGATTAAAGTTATGGAACCTAATTCATATATTAGGTATGATAATTAATAACCTAATGGGTAATAATATAAGAGAATGGAGGTATATAAAAAAATTATAAAGTATAAAATATGTAGAATTGCAAGCCCAAAGAATTAGAATTTTTAGCCTAAATAATTAATTGATTGGCCCAACTCTTAGCCCAATTAGGAGGAGACCTTTTGGACCATTAAGTAAGTTAAATGGAGCTTAAAAGATAATAAAAAGGGGCCCAAGAAGGCCATCATGGCCAAAATTTACATAGTGGAGAGAAAGGGGGAAGACATGTAATTATTACATTACTTTAGTAGGTGAGCTAACTTGCTAGGTGTCAAGTGTTGGACTTATTCTTATCTTTGCATCAAACCCACAAGTTAAATCAAGAGTGCAAGCAAGCTTATAATGATAAGGCGAGAGAGGAAGAGTGAGACATTGGATGATGATTATAGATACGTTAAATATATCTATACAAAAATTACTAACATCAAATTTCGTTTCTCTTACATCTTTTTATCTCATTTCATGTTCTTAAGTTATCAAAGCAAGACCAAGAGAGAGAATAGAGGGGGATGGACACGAGGGTTTGGAGAGCGAGTGCTTTTTCTCAAAGTTCATAGTTATCTACTCTAAGATTAGGAAAAAGATGAGAAATAATCAAGAGAAGGTATAAGAAATCCCTACTTTTATTGTTTAATTTCTCTTTGTGATGATTTGAGTTTTGATTTTAGTAAAACTTTGATCTTGAGGCTTAAAACCTTAGATCTTGGTGTTTAAAAGTATTTTATGTTTAGATCCAACTCTTTTATGGATCAAAGTTGGATCTAAACTAAGAAATATGAGTTGGGTTTTTCAAAAGATGGAAAATAAAATTTTTCTTAGGTTTTGTTGTGTTTGGTCTTGTGTATGTTGACTAATTCGTGAATTAGATAATGGATCATATTAGATCCATGATTATATGAGTTATTTTAAATTAATACGATGAGTTATGTTGGTTTTATGGGAGATCATGAAAGTTTTCATACAAAACATAAAGAGTTGAAAAACAGATTTTTTAGAAAACAAAGTATGATATGGAAATGACCATATCTCTCGTTCTACTATGAATCTTTGAGTGTGGTCAAGTCCTAGAGTTAGACCTATGAGTTTTCTAACATCTCCAAGTGGAATCACTGGAAAATTTATTGTAGATTTTTGAGTGGACTGATTTTAGCAAAGGAGTCAAAAACAGAAAAATGACAAAAACAAATTATCCAAGATTTTGTAAGGGCTATTTCGGCCACTTAATTTGTGAGAAAACTTTCGGCCTTTTGGGACATGAAAATATATGCTATTAAGTAGCGCCTGTCCAGAAATAAGCTCATTCCGACTTAAATGAGCAAGTTTTGACTATTTTAATATTTTGGTTTTTTCGATGAAAAATGCTATAACCGGAGTTCTATAACTCCGATGACCATGAAATTTAAACTGGAAGCTCACATTAATATGTGTAAGATCCCGCCAAGAGTTGGGAATTTATGGAGTTAAACGTGAGGTAGCTAATTTCTTAAGGAATTATCTAGAAATTGATTTTTGAAAAATACTTAAAGGAGTTGAAAAATTCCAGAAAAATACTTTTTGCATATGGAATACATGTGTATATGATTGGCCAAAAGTTTGAAAAATAATAAGCTGATTTCATATTTTCATGAATAGTGTATTTCAGCTTCCTGAAATGAACATTTCAGGTTACTGAAATGAGAAACCGAAATGTCAGAAGAGATGTTAGTTTTGTTTTTGCTTGCTGAAATAGAAACTGAAATGATATATTAAGTCTTCTAAAGTCATAAATAGTTTAGCAAGTTATATTAAGAACTTAAAAATGATATATGACTTACCTAATGTAATATTGAAGCTTTGAGACTGAGTTTAATTGACAATAAATGTGTAAATTGTCGGATAGGGTGACCAGACACCGAGATGAGGCCGAAGTCTAACCAGACCGAACTAGTTAGACTTGATAAGTGTTTATATAGGTTATAAGAACTGATATAACTATGTACTAATGTGCCTAGGAGAAAGACTGACTATAAATTACAGTGTTATGTGTTGTAATTTATTGTTCTAATTGTGAGACCGATATTGTGATTATAGGTCTTTCAAATGCAGATAAGTATATTGTGTAGCAGTAATCAATTCAGAAGGCAAGTTTCCTTAACTCAACCTTGAGTTATACTTTTTAAATATTATGGTGGTTAATTATTGTTGATTAGACCACGTCTGAGAATTATTGTTGATTATTAACAGTTAGTGTATGTTTATTAATTCATATTGAATTAGTGATTCTGAGAATATACTTGGAGAATAACTGTTGCTGGATACTTACATCCGTAGAAGCTATTACTGATAGTACAAAAAATTCTTGTCTATTATCGAATTGTGTTGAAATATGTCTTAGCTAATTATTCTGTCTAGACGAACATTTGTTAGAACTTGATAGGATTGAGAAAAGAAGAAAATTCAATTATTATTGATAGATCGATGCCAATTGTTTTGGCTAGATTGAAAAAGAAAACTTCATAGGTTTGAGAAGAGAAGAGAAGAGAAGAGAAGTGGTTAGATATTGAAATCATTGTATTTCGTTGTTAAATCAAATTTTGATTCAAAGATTGAGAAGAACAACCTTTTATATAAAGGGAACATATTTGGTCGTATATTCGGCGTTTGCGCGCGTTTGAATATTATGCATAATATAGGGTATAATGAAGCTGATCACTTTATATACTTGCAGAAGGGTATAATTTAATCTTTATGTTTATCTGATACACCTGGGTATATCAAAGTAAATCTTTGATAGCTACTCGAGAAGAGAAGTTCTAGATCATTTGTGATCACTCAACATAAACTTTGGAAAATATTTCCATCCTGTTATTTGGGTATATCAGAGTAAATCTTTGATAGTTACTCGAGAAGAGAATTTCAAGATCTTGTAAGATCATTCGTCATAAACTCTGGAGAGTATTTCTAAATTGTTATTCAATAGAATATCGTAGAAACTTTGAAAGCATTGTATCCTTTCGTTAATGTGTTGCTTAGGTTGCGAGAAGATTGGTTAGAGAAGAATAAATTGTTTAGCTATTTCAAAGTTCTCCGAACTTTGAAGTTATTCTATCGAATTAAATAGTTTGTTGTTCTCATTCTTATACATTTATTGTATATCATTACTTGCAGGGGCAAATTTGTTGCTCACCCTTGCTAAATAAAACATTTCAGCTAGGGATGAAGTGGCTGGAGCTGCTGAGAAGAACAAGGGCAAAGGTATTTTGCTGGAATAGTTATGTTTAACATTAACTATATTGTATTTGTAAACTCTTTTTGTATATCTAAAGGGTATATTTATAATATAAAGGTTAGATAACCTGGGATGAATGCATTAACTATATAAGTTAATGTGGTATAAATTCCTATTCATAATTAATGGGTAGTTAGATGTTATTTATATTGTGGATCGTGAGCACCAAACTCGGGAGTCAGGTAACCCAGATTTGGGGGCGTCACAGGTTAATATCAAAGCTGTAGGTTATAAACCTTAAGAGGGTGGGGGAAACCCTAGGATTATAACCATAAGCGAGATAGAGAAAACTCATTTAGAGTTCTAAGTGAGGGATTGACGAAGTGCATCAATTGAAAGATATGTGAACACATCGTGTGTATTAAGTTTGTACTATTGAAGTACTAATCAAGTTGTTTAAACTGACTGTAGGATGTCAGGAGAAGATAAAATGAGTGCGAAGATGCTAGCGGTTGTTGAACCAATGCTAGTAGCCGAGGTTCCAGCGCAAAGTGAGTTAGTTGAGGAAGTGGGAAAGGATGAACCCATGGTGAATCTGAGGAGTGATCATGATGATTATCCCAAGATGTATCTGAGTGGAGATGAGGAGGCAGAGTCCAAAGAAGCTAAAGTGGAGAAAGAGAATAAAACCAAAGTTGGAGAATAAGATCAAGTATCTGCAGAAGTACAAGAACTCCGGAGTCAAGTATTTCTCTTTGAGGAGTTGTGGAAGACGGAGCGAGCGTTACGCGAAATGACTGAGGAACGAAATGAGTTAAAGGTGCAGGTGGAAAGGATGAAGACTGAAGGTGGTGGATTATCTGAAGGAACAGTCAAGCAGAAGGGCAAGAATAACAGAAAGAGGGATCACGACAGCGATAATTCTGAAAATTCAAACCTGAAGAAGAAACAAGTTTGTGACAAATGTGGAAAGACTCACTTGGGAGAATGCATGATGTGGAATAACGTGTGCTTCAATTATAAGCAAGAAGGACATATTTCCCTACATTGACCTAAGCCGAATACGAGGAAGTGTTTTTCATGTGGGAGAATGGGTCACGGATTCAACAAGTGTCCTAGCAAAAAGAAGACTGCTGAAGGGAGTGGACGGTAGATAACTTAAGTATAAGAATTAATATCTTTTGATAGTAAGAAGTGATATTAACGGTTGTAATATCGAGAACGATACGTGAACATGTGTAAATATATATGTTTGTATGAATGAAATCTTTATTTTCTATATGAATATAAGATTAAGATTAATTTGTGAGTTCTTAAAACTCATACTTATGGTAAGTTCATGACTCATAATTATATGAAATGTTTCTGAACCCCTCAGTGAATGGACGCCAATGGTCTGACTAGGATAAGTTCATACACTCATATAATTGTGGCAAGTTCCTGAACTCATAAGTGTGGTAAGTTTAATGAACTGGAAATAGCTATGTGTGAATGGAGAATTGCAACTTTTTGTGTAAAGTTGTGTGGGTTACCCCTAAAATTTATTTAAAAAGGGATATTAATATGTGTTAAGTACTAAATGTACTATGTGCTATTTGAATAAATATGCGATTATATGAGAAATAGGTGTTGAATTCTTATTGTGTTAAGAATTTGTGTAGAGAAAGAGAATTAATATAAGATTTTCATTTAAAATCGGATAATGCCGCCTAGACGACAGAATCAAAATCAAAGAGAAGAGCAGTCGGTGAATAATGAAGGAGGTCAAGTGGACCCGATGCAGAATTTTATGGATATGAAAGCCCAAGCTATGGGAAATAGAGCTCCTGTAGAAAGAGCGAGAGTGAAAAATCAGTCAGCCGATAGATTGGCTAACTTTAAAGATTTTAAAGCTGTAGGACCACCCGAATTTTAGGGAACTACGGATCCGATTGAAGCCTAAACTTGGGTGAAGAAAATGGAGAAAGCATTCATTATTGCAAGGGTGGCGGAAGAGCAAAAGACAACTTTTGCAACATACTTGATGTAGGGAGAAGCTAATTATTGGTGGGAGACTAATCAGGCGAGAGCTAGTACAACTATGGTAACTTGGACAAGATTCAAGGAGCTATTCTTTGAGAACTACTTTTCACCGAGTGTGCAAGCTCAGATGGAGGTCAAGTTTTTAGAATTGAAGCAGGAGAATATGTCGGCATCTGAATATGCTGCTAAATTCAATAAGTTAGCAAGATTTGTACCTCATCAGGTGGATACGGAGCTACGGAAGGCGGGAAGGCTTGAGAATTGATTGAAACCATGTATATACAACAAAGTAGCTGTATTGTAGATTAATACATTCGCTCTTTATTGGAGAAGCAATAATTGCTGAAGGGGGAAGCGAAACTGCATCCCGATATAGTCAGGAGAAGAAAAAGAAGACAAATGAAGGTGGTAGTAGTGCTAGTAGTAATCCAAACAAGAGAAAGTGGAGCGAGAATACCCAGTGGGGTAACAAGACAGAAGGGAATAAGAAAGGAGGGGAGCCGTGTGCTACCTATGGAAAGAATCATTCACGAGTATGTCTGAAGAAGAAGGGAGTCTGCTATAGCTGTGGTCAAGAGGGACACATGTCGCCCAATTGTCCCAGTCCGAAGATGATACAATGTTGTTATGCTTGTGGATCGACTGATCATCTGGTTCGGAACTGTCCAAAGAGGAATGTGGAGAAGGAAAGTGTCAACAAGGGACCCGGTAGCGGAACCTTGGCGATTCGAGGACCTGCACAGACAAGAAGACCAACCGCCCGTACATTTAACATGACGGTGCAAGATGCAGTGGCTGCCTAGGAGGTGGCTACATGTAATGATTTTGTTTAGATATTAAATTACGCGAGTAATATTGGATAGATATATCCTGTGAATTGTTTTTTTTATAGATCCAAATCACAGGTTAGAATATGAGACACAAATAAATATTGTGTTGATAAGAATGAATTGATGATACAACTTTAAAAGATTGTAGAGAATAAGAAAGCGGTGATTCCGAGGACGGAATCCTTATAAGGAGGGGAGAATGTGATAACCCGGAATTTCGAATAATTCAAATTTTTATGAATATTTTTTTTTACTTAATATTGATATTGACTATCAATATTGTGTTGAGTATCTGTGATATGAGTCTAAGAGAAGTGGTCAATTTGTGTATTGACTGAGAAATAAAAGTAGAGTTGTACTTAATAGAGAATAAAAACTTTAACCCTAGTTACGAATAGGGATTCGGTAGAAGATACAGTTATAATAATTGTATTGATGAGTATGTGAATGTTTATAACTTATAAAGTCAATTAGGGCTATTAAGTTAATACACTAGAGGGATATGTTATGACATATGTGAATTATGTACGTGATTGAATAAATATGTATTATGAATATGTATACATTTTTTTGGTAAAGAGAATTAAGATTAAAGTTATGGAACCTAATTCATATATTAGGTATGATAATTAATAACCTAATGGGTTATAATATAAGAGAATGGTGGTATATAAAAAAATTAAAAAGTATAAACTATGTTGAATTGCAAGTCCAAAGAATTAGAATTTCTAGCCTAAATAATTAATTGATTGACCCAACTCTTAGCCCAATTGGGAGGGGTCCGTTTGGACCATTAAGTAAGCTAAATAGAGCGTAAAAGATAATAAAAAAGGGCCCAAGAAGGCCATCATGGCCAAAATTTACAGTGGAGAGAAAGGGGAAAAACATATAATCATTACATTACTTTAGTAGGTGAGCTAACTTGCTAGGTGTCAAGTGTTGGACTTATTCTTATCTTTTCATCAAACCCACAAGTTAAATCAAGAGTGCAAGCAAGCTTATAATGATTAGGAGAGAGAGAAAGAGTGAGACATTAGATGATGATTATAGATACAGTAAATATATCTATACAAAAATTACTAACATCAAATTTCGTTTCTCTTACATCTTTTTATCTCATTTCATGTTCTTAAGTTATCAAAGCAAGACCTAGAGAGAGAATAGAGGGGAACAGACAAGAGGGTTAGGAGAGTGAGTGATTTTTCTCAAAGTTCATAGTTATCTACAATAAGATTAGGAAGAAGAAGAGAAAGAATCAAGAGAATGTATAAGAAATCCCTACTTTTATATTTTAATTTCTCTTTGTGATGATTTGAGTTTTGATTTTTGTAAAACTTTGATCTTGATGCTTAAAACCTTAGATCTTCTTGTTTAAAAGTGTTTTATGTTTAGATCCAATTTTTTTTATGGATCAAAAGTTGGATCTAAACTAAGAAATATGAGTTAGGTTTTTCAAAAGATGGAAAATAAAAATTTTATTAGCTTTTGTTGTGTTTGGTCTTATGTTTGTTAACTAATTGGTGAATTAGATAATGGATCATATTATATCCATTAGTATATGAGTTATTTTAAGTTAATATGATGAGTTATGTTGGTTTTATGGGAGATCATGAAAGTTTTCATACAAAACATAAACAGTTGAAAAATAGATTTTTGAGAAAACAAAGTATGATATAGAAATGACCATATCTCTCATTCTACTTTGACTTTTTGAGTGTGGTCAACTCTTAGAGTTTGATCTATGAGTTTTATAGCATCTCCAAGTGGAATCACTGGAAAATGTGTTGTAGATTTTTGAGTGGACTGATTTTAGTAAAGGAGTCAAAAATAGAAAAATGACAAAAACAAACTGTCCAAGATTTTGTAAGGGCTGTTTCGGCCACTTAATTTGTGAGAAAAATTTCAGCCTTTTGGGACATGAAAATATATTCTATTAAGTAGCTCCTGTCCAAAAATAAGCTCATTCCAACTTAAAATGAGCAAGTTATGACTATTTCAATATTTGGATTTTTCTAATGAAAAATGCTATAACCGGAGTTCTATAACTCTGATGACCATGAAATTTAAACTGAAAGCTCACATTAACATGTGTAAGATCCCTCCAAGAGTTGGGAATTTTTAGAGTTAAATGTGAGGTAGCTAATTTCTTAAGGAATTAACTAGAAATTGATTTTTAAAAAATACTTAAGGGAGTTAAAAAGTTCCACAAAAATACTTTTTGTATATGGACTACATGTGTATATGATTGGCCAAAAGATTGAAAAATAATAAGCTGATTTCATATTTTCGTGAATAGTGTATTTTAGGTTCCTGAAATAAGAAACCGAAATGTCAGAAGAGATTTCAGTTTTGTTTTAGCTTGCTGAAATAGAAACTGAAATGATATATTAAGTCTTCTAAAGTCATAAATAGTTTAGCAAGTTATATTAAGAATTTATAAATGATATATGACTTATCTAATGTAATATTGAAGCTTTGAGACCGAGTTTAATTGATAATAAATATGTAAATTGTCGGATAGGGTGATCAGACACCGAGATGAGACCGAAGTCCAACCAGACCGAACTATTTAGACTTGATAAGTCTTTATATAGGTTATAAACACTGATATGACTATGTGTTAATGTGCCTAGGAGAAAGACTGACTATAAATTACAGTGTTATGTGTTGTGATTTATTGTTCTAATTGTGAGACCAATATTGTAATTATAGGTCTTTCAAACGCAGATAAGTATATTGTGTAGCAGTAATCAATGCGGAAGGCAAGTTTCCTTAACTCAACCTTGAGTTATACTTTTTAAATATTATGCTGGTTAATTATTGTTAATTAGACCATGTCTAAGAATTATTGTTGATTATTCGCAATTAGTGCATGTTTATTAATTCAAATTGAATTAGTGATTCTGAGAATATACTTAGAGAATAACTGTTGTTGGATACTTACATCCGTAGAAGCTATTATTAATAGTACAGAAAATTCTTGTCTATTGTCGAATTGTGTTGAGATATGTCTTAGCTAATTATTCTGGCTAGACGAACATTTGTTAGAACTTGATAGGTTCGAGAAGAGAAGAGAAGAGAATTCAATTATTACTGATAGATCGATGCCAATTGTTTCGGCTAGATCAAAAAAGAAAACTTGATAGATTTGAGAAGAGAAGAGAAGAGAAGTGGTTAGATATTAAAATCATTGTATTTTGTTGTTAAATTAAATTATGATTCAAAGACTGAGAAGAACAACCTTTTATATAAAGGGAACATATTTGGTCGTATATTCAGCCTTTACGCGCATTTGAATATTATGCTTAATATAGGGTATAATGAAGCTGATCACTTTATATACTTGCAGAGGGGTATAATTTAATCTTTATGGTTATCTGATACACCTGGGTATATCAAAGTAAATCTTTGATAGCTACTCGAGAAGGGAAGTTCTAGATCCTTTGTGATCACTCAGCATAAACTCTGGAAAATATTTCCATCCTGTTATTTGGGTATATCAGAGTAAATCTTTGATAGTTACTCGAGAAGAGAATTTCAAGATCTTGTAAGATCATTCGTCATAAACTCTGGAGAGTATTTCTAAATTGTTATTCAATAGAATATCGTAGAAACTTTAAAAGCATTGTATCCTTTCGTTAATGTGTTGCTTAGGTTGCGAGAAGATTGGTTAGAGAAGAATGAATTGTTTAGCTATTTCAAAGTTCTCCGAACTTTGGAGTTATTCTATCGAATTAGATAGTTTGTTATTCTAGGCAAATTTGTTGCTCACCCTTGCTAAATAAAACATTTCAGCTAGGGACGAAGTGGCTGGAGGTGCTGAGAAGAACAAGGGCAAATGTGTTTTGTTGGAATAGTTATGTTTAACATTATTATTATGTTGTATTTGTAAACCCTTTTTATATATCTAAAGGGTATGTTTATAATATAAAGGTTAGATAACCTGGGACGAATGTATTAACTATATCAGTTAATGTGGTGTAAATTCCTATTCTTAATTAATGGGTAGTTAGATGTTATTTATATTGTGGATCGTGAGCACCAAATTCGGGAGTCAGGTAACCCAGATTTGGGGGTGTCACAATTTCTTTGACCATACTTGCATTTGATGTGATGTTAGGGATTGATTGGTTAACTATTAATCATGGCAAAATTGATTATTTACGTAAGGTTGTTAGTTTTCATATTCCTAACCAACCTGTTATGCGAATTCAAGCAACCAAACCACTAAAGTCAATCACTGTCATATCAAGCCATAAAACTATTTGTTTATTAAAAAATTGATGTCAAGCTTTTTTAGCCCATGTCACGGACTTGAATAAAAACACGTCAGATTTGAATAATATTTCTGTTGATAGTGAATTTCCTGATATATTTCCTGAAGAACTTCTCGGTCTACCCCTAGAACGTGAAGTTGAATTCTTTATTGACCTTGAACCCGATACAAAACTCATTTTTAAAACCCCATATCGAATGGCTCCTACTGAACTTCAAGAGTTAAAGGTCCAACTATAGGAGTTGTTGGGCATCGGTTTCATTCGTCCTAGTATATCTCCTTGGGGTTCTCCTGTTTTATTCATAAAGAAGAAAGACGATAGTACGCGACTTTGTATTGACTACCGGGAATTAAACCATGTCACCATCAAGAATAGGTATCCACTACCTCGCATTGATGACCTGTTCGACCAGTTACAAGGAGCACAATTCTTTTCAAAGATCGATCTTCGTTCTAGATATCATCAGCTGAAGATTAAAACTGAGGATATTCCAAAGATTGCCTTCAGAACTCGATACGAGCATTATGAATCCTTAGTCATGTCTTTTGGATTGACTAATGCTCCTACTGCTTTCATGGATATGATGAACCGTGTGTTCAAGGAATATTTGTATTAGTTCGTTGTTGTTTTTATTGATGACATCCTCATCTATTCCAAAAACCGTGAAGATCATGAGCACCATTTAGTTGGTCCTTTAAAGGCTTCATGATAATAAGCTATATGCCAAGCTGAAGAAATGCTAGTTCTGGCTTGAGGAAGTAGCATTCCTTGGGCACGTGGTATCAAAACATGGAGTATCTGTTGACCCGGTGGAGATTGAAGCAATACAAAGTTGGGAGCAATTGAAGTCGGTGACCGAAGTACGTAGCTTTCTGGGTTTAGCTGGTTATTATCGGAGATTCGTGGAAGGATTTTCTCGAATCGCTACTCCATTAACTAAGCTGACTCATAAAGATACAAAATTCATATTGAGTGAGGAATGCGAAAAGAGTTTCCAAGAACTTAAGAGGAGACTCATTTAGTCACCTGTTCTAATAATATCATTTGGTTCGGATGTATTTGTTATCTACAGCGATGCTTTAGGCAAAAGGTTAGGGTGTGTTCTCTACAACATGGGAAAGTCATAGCTTATGTCTCGCGACAACTCAAAGAATATGAGAGGAATTATACTACTCATGATCTGGAGTTAGCAGCAGTCATTTTCGCATTGAAGATCTGGAGACACTACCTGTATAGGGAGAAAGTGGAGATCTATACAGATCATAAAAGCCTCAAACATTTCTTCACCCAAAAGGAACTTAACATGTAACAACGACGTTGGCTCGAGCTATTAAAAGATTATGATCATACCATCCAATACTATCCTAGAAAAGCGAACGTAGTAGCTGACACATTGAGTAGAAGATCATATGCGGATATGAGTGTGATATTATCAACGCAAAGGCCCATTTGGTATGACCTGCAAAGGATGGAGATAGAGTTAAAGACTCCAGGGACCCACGTGATGATTTCAAATATACGAGTAGAACCAACTTTAATCGATAAAGTTAAAGCTACTAAAACTACGGACCTCGAGCTGATCCGTATGAAGAAGAAAGTGCAAGAAGGTGCTATTCCAGAAGTAAGAATCGATGAAGAAGGAATACTTCGAGTCAACTCCAGACTTTGTGTTCCTAACGATTCTGACTTGAAGCATAAAATCATGATGGTGGCACACAACACACTGTTTGCAATCCATCATGGGAATACCAAAATGTATCATGATCTTCGACATACATTTTGGTGGAGGAATATGAAGAGAGAGATTGCGGAGTTTATCTCGAGGTGTTTAACTTGTCAATGTGTAAAGGCGGAGTATCAAATGCCAAAGGGTCCATTGCAACCACTTGAGATTTTGAAATGGAAGTGGGAACACATTACTATGAATTTTGTTACGGGTCTTCCCAAGGTTTCTCAAGGCATAGATGTGATTTGGGTTATTGTTGATAGATTAACCAAGTCTGCTCATGTCTTGCCTATACGGTAGACTTATTCCCTTGAACGTCTTGCTCGTATGTACGTAAATGAGATTGTGAGATTGCATGGCATGCCAGTATCCATAGTTTCGGATCGTGACCCAAGATTTGCTTCACGATTTTGGGTTAGCTTGCTGAAAGCTATGGGCACGGATTTATGATTCAGTTCGGCATACCATCCTCAAACAGACGGGCTATCAGAAAGGACTATTTAAACTCTTGAAGATCTATTAAGACTATGTGTCCTAGATTTCAAAGGAAGTTGGGATAAGTACTTGCCATTGGTGGAATTCTCCTACAATAACAGTTATCAAGCAAGTATAGGCATGGCTCCATTCGAGGCGTTGTATGGACAAAAGTGTGGTTCTCCAGTATGCTGGGACGAGGTGGGTGAAGCAACTTTGTTGGGACCAGAATTGGAACGCATGACTACAGAAAAGATCCAAATGATTCGACAACGTATACAAATGACACAGGATCGACAAAAGAGTTATGCGGATCTTCATCGAAAGGACGTGAAATTTAATATTGGAGATCATGTATTGTTACGTATTGCTCCATGGAAGGGAGTTACCAGATTTGGGAAGAGAGAAAAACTCAATCCACGATTTGTTGGTCCATTTGAGATTCTTAACCGAATAGGAAATGTGGCCTATAGACTCGTATTACCTCCTAGCATGTCTCGTGTTCATAATGTTTTTCACATATATATGCTTCGTAAATATGTGAAAGACCCAAACCATATTATTACGTTAGAACCAGACGAGGTAGCTGAAGATTTAACGTATGAGGAGGTACCTGTCAAGATCTTGGATAGGAAAGAGCATGTCCTACGAACAAAGGTTATACCACAAGTCAAGGTTTTGTGGAGAAACCATGCTATTTAGGAAATGACCTGGGAGTTGGAATCAGAAATGAATGTGAGGTATCCTCACCTTTTCGAAACACCAAGTACGTACGTCAATTTCGAGGATGAAATATCATAAGGAGGGGAGGTTGTAAGACCCCAACTTTTTAATAAATAAAATTAAATTTCATCTATTCATTATCTTGAAATAATAATGTGATAATTTGATATAATACTTTGCTTATGGGTGAAATGTGTAAATTTTGCAAAATAAGCAAGTGGTTATAAAATATTCATTATTGTCGAGGAATATTCGTTTGGTTGTGGAATATTCTTACAGTCGAGGAATATTAGTACGACGGCGTAGCCATTTGTGGGCCCCAAAACAGAAAACGGTCGGATGAAAAAAAATAACAAGTTTGAGTTTTTATAAATAACGACGTAGTTGTTATCGTTAACACTGTTGGAATAACCGGTGGTTAAAATACAATAATACGCGTGGTTGCACAGTAGCACACGATATTGCACAGTATTTTTGAATTATTGATTCTTACGTAAGAAGGCACTACTCAATAATTGTTATAGTCTTACTGTTCAATATTTTATTTTATCGAGTCAATAATGGTTACGTTAATATTTTATATTATTGTTGTTTCAATAATTGTCATTGCACAGTATTTCCATTATCAGATCAATAAGTCATATTATTTGAATAATATTATTAGATAGCATTATTGGCAATGTCTAAGGAAGTTCTGTCTAAGGAAAGGGGTTTGGTCATCTAATTGCGCGTCAGTAAGGAGAAATCTTTATCGAAAAGCCCTCTCTTTCCTGGAAACGACCTGGTTGTCATAATTGTGACTCTGTAATATTATTTGTGAATAATTAATTATTGATAAGGAAATATTTATTTAATGTGGATATAAATGGAGGAATTTTTAGAAAAGTGACAATTGTTGAAAATTAATATTTTAACTTTTCTGATAAAATAAGTTATTCACATATATTATTATATTACATTATAAATGTATAATGTGATAATATAATAATGGTGGTATTTTTACACTAAATTCACGGCATATGAATAAAATGAGGTGTAAGAGAGAAAATGGAAATATAAATTCTTTTTAATAATTATAAATGTTTTAATATATATATATATATATATATATATATATATATATATATATATATATATATATATATATATATATATATATATATATATATACATGTGTTGGGTGGAGTTGTCCTTTTTCATAGGCTTTAAAGTTTCAAAGAAGGAATGCTGCAGAGAAGAAAAAAACAGCATTCGTATGTATTTTGTTGAAATGAAAGTGTGAAAAAATCATCCGTATGTGGATTTCAGTTATTTTATGTTTAGAATTTGGAAAAAAATTCTTCTACAAAGTTGTAGAGAATTTAATTTCCTATGAAATGGACATAAAATTCGTATTTTTCTGATAAAAGGGCTATTTATTATGAATTATTGAAGTTTCAAAAATAAATATTTTTTTAATTAAAACACGGGTGGGCCACACTTTTGTATTTTTTTGGAAAATTGCTGAATTGGCGGGCCCCACTTGTGGTGGCTATTTTTTTTAAAGAAGTGTGCGTAGAAAAAAAAATTATTTTATTAATTTAGTCTCCTTGGGCGTTCTAGCATTTTTCTATAAATAGGGTGCTTAGTTAGAATTAAAAATCACACCAGAATCATAAGTTTTCTCTCTCTATTTTATCGAACGTATTTTATGAGTATTTAGATACTTTGAGAGTTGTTGTTCAGTGCAAGTTTTTTACAGCCTTATATCTGATATTCTAGTCAGAAGTACTGTTCTTTTGAGGTAAGGGATGTTATTTTTTCGTAAATGATATTATTATTTCAATATCATTAATTATACCGAAATATTGGTATGAATTTTATTATGAAATTTCTACCTTTTTAGGTCGGGGTTACTATTCACGTATACGACACTATTCACGTATACGACACTATTCACGAATACGACACTATTCACAAAAAAATAAATTTTTCTTTCTTTGTCCAAGTTGTCTATTGTGGTTACTATCTTTGATTGTATCCATATTTTGATCTTTATTTTTTGAATCCAGCTCCACAATTGATTATTATGGAGTATTTTTGAACTTGGATAAACTGTAGTACGAATCCCCAAAATTTGTCCTTTTGTCTCACTGGATTCATTTTCTTTAAGATATTTTTTATCATCCTCAGTCCTAAATGATGATATTACTGAATATCTTTAGCCTGTAATACAAAGATGAATGATTAACTGATGAATATCTTTGGCCGTAGTGCAAAGATGAACAGGTGTTGAGATGAACATGACCAACTGGTGATACAAATGAATATCTTTGGCCTGTAGTGCAAAAATAAATATTTGATTCAAGATGTATATTGATTGATGTTACAGGGATAAAATATTGATGATGATCTTTTAAATCTCATAAAATAGTAGAATTCATTCTCTACTTTGACTCTTCTAATGGATTGTTATTTCCGCTGCAGTTGTTGATCTAAAACTTATTGTCTATTATATTCTATCAAATTTTTCCCTGTTGAAGACTAATGATAATTTTTTGTATATTATCTTAATCATAATATTCTTCACTGGGTTTCTTGAGCTCACCCTTTTCCTTTTTGTTTCATTTTTCTTCTCAGGAGGCGAGAATATAGTGGGAACTAGTCGGGGTGTGGAGTGATGTTTCCAGTCAGTTGTGTTAGCAGTCCTCACTATTTTATAAAATAGTGTGATAATAATTATAATGATGATTCCTTTTGAGTTTGAATATTGTCTATTAGACAATATTTATATTTAATCTCACAGTATATGTGTGCACGAGAATTGAATTAATGAAGTTGTATTTGTTTCTGTACCATGTATTTGACGACTCAAAATTGGTGATGTATACCTATTTTGGGGGCATCACAATTTTGCCCCTAGCCTTGGTTTTCTATATAAGAGAGTCTTAAGCTCATTTGTTGGTGATTTTGAAAATCACCAACACTTGAGAGAGAGAGAGAGAGAGAGAGTTCAGATGAGATGAGAAAGGAAGAGGAAAAGCTTGCCCGAGTGCAAGCTTTGTCCGACGGAGGAAGATTAAAGAAGAAAGGTAATGTAAAACCTAACTTCTAAGTTAATTTTCTTTAAGCTTCATATGTTAAAAACATAGCTTAATGACAATAGAAGTAAAAGATTGTTGGGTCTATAACTTTTAGTTGACCATATTTGGAAAGAAGATGGAGATTTTGATTAAATCAATTTTGTCATGTAGGCATTTTCTATTTATTCTCAAATTAATTTTATTATTTAAAGATTTCAAAAATTATTTTAAATTATTTCAAAATCGGGCAAAAATTATTTTATGGCGTGTGTGTGTTTAATATATGTGCGTGTGTAAAGTAATCATTGCATCCATTATAAATACTCCCTCCGTCCCAAATTATCTGCTTTTTTAGCAAAAAAAATTTGTCCCACAATATCTGCTTTTTTAAGATTTCAATGCATTTTTTCTCTTTATTTTCCAAGTTTGCCCCTTTATCCTAATTAATGATAGTCATTATTCTCATTCATGTCTCTCCTCTTTTTTAAGCATCTTTTCATATTTTCACCAATAAGGATTCATGCACAGAAAACAAAAAAGTCAGCACATAAGGGTATTTTAGTATTTTTATTACACATATTAGTATGCGTGTGGAACTCTA
This sequence comes from Panax notoginseng, assembly GCA_016801055.1. NCBI lineage: Eukaryota > Viridiplantae > Streptophyta > Magnoliopsida > Apiales > Araliaceae > Panax > Panax notoginseng. Next base: position 79,897,793 of record CM029016.1, on the reverse strand, counting down.
AAAAAGCAGATAATTTGGGACGGAGGGAGTATTATATATGATATATATTAGTTATACATATAACATGCATGTGTTAGTAAATCTCATATCAGTACAATATATTATATAACATGCATATATATATATAACCGTGCATGCATGTAACAATCATATTGGGACTTGCAAAATGTGCATGTGCTGGCAAAATTTTTAACAAAAACCGTGTATGAGCTTGCTGTCTTTAAAAACCAATTGGAAGCTTCAAAACATGTGGTCAAACTTTACATTAAATACTAAGTTGATGGAACTTTGCCCAGGCGAAAAGAAGAATTCTTCCGCGTAAAAATTATTTTTCATCTAGACCGTTAAATTCAAAAATACATCATCTAAACCATACACTTAAAATTATTTTTCAGAAATTATCATTTTACCTCCGACTTCAAAAATCTATAAATAAGAGGCCTTTCTTTCATTTTCAAATAGCCAATTCACTTTCAAGAAAAACTTATTTCTCTCCTACATACTCTCTCTCAGAAGCTTTCTCTCTCTACTTATCAAAGTTCTAATCATTTAAAAATAGAAAAATTGGTCTAGGCAAATTGAGATAAGTTGTTTGATTTAATTTATTTGAATTATCTCTTGCTTATTTATATTTATAGATATACGAATATACATTGTTATACACAATTTTATATATCTATATTTCATCTATTTATCAAATAAAACGATACTTGCGCGCCGCAAGGCTACGGAGATACACCTATAGGGAGAGGAATTTGAACCGTATGATTCCTTATAGTCTTCAGTAACCTTATATTGATATTATTTATATAAATATCGTAAAATAGATACGACACTTGATAGCTCAAAACAACACTGAGATATTCCTCCAAAAAGGGGAATCATCCGAACCAGATTTGAGAATCGTAGTGATCTATTGAAAATATTTATATAAATATCAATTGTGTAATTATAAACTTTGTCGTACTTAGACACCGCAAGACTACGGAGATACACCTCTACCAAGATGAATTCAAACCGTACGATTCCTTATAGTACTAAGTGACATTATTTATAAAAGTTCACATAATAGATAAAATATTGTTATATATTATATGAGTTAAACACATATATTTGTTATATCAAGTATTGATTAATTGATTTATTTATTATACTTGATATCTGTCATCACAAGTATTTGATCATAAATTCATTTATTCATAAAATACTTGTAGCATAATATAAAAGTTATTTAAAATTGTATTTCACAAACTTAAGTAAATATATCTTCTTAAACAGAAGCATATTTGATTCAAAGCTTAAAACAACTTATTTGCTTACTTAGAAACATTTTCACTCTAAAAAGTTGTTTAAACTTAAAGTGACTTTTCTTTACTCCTTAAAGAATAATTCTTCATAAATTTGTATTAAATTATATATCTGCTTAAACAGAAGCATTTTTGAGCTAAAGCTAAAATTGACTTATTTGCTTATTCAAGAAGCATTTTTCACACAAAATATAAAAGTTATTTAAACTTTTATAACAGAGCATAATTTTCATATTTTCTTACATATAAGCATTATTTGATCAAAGCATAAATTATTATCTGCTTATTAAGAAGCATTTTTTCTCAAGTGTAAAGTCTTTGAACTTTTATAAATATATTTGCTCTTTAATTGATATCTACTTATTTCAGAAGCTTCAATATGTATTAAATTCTTATTTGCTTATTGAGAAACATATTATTGTAAAATTATTTATAAAAAGAGAAAAGGTTAGAGTTAATTTATTTTATGTGCCTGTGAGAAAGACGGGTAATTCTTCGACTAAGACCAGAGTCTTAAAGAGGTCAGCGGGAAGTTGGGTCTCTAGTGTACTTGTGAGGTGAGGAAGAGGCTGTTGTTTCAAGACCATATCATAGAATAGAACTGAACTCAAAAGAAGTACAACTAATGTAAGACCCCGAATTTTATGAAATGAAAGTATTCATTTTTTTATAATTATTATTTTATTTAGTAAATGGTTAAATTGATAAAAGGTTAAAGTTAAGGGTGATATGTGAAAATTTTACAAAGTAAGCAAGTTGTTATAAAATATTCGTTGGGTCGAGGAATATTCTTTTTATTTGGAAATATTCGTATGACGGCACAATCATTGGTGAACCCCACAATGGAATTACTATCAGAGTTAGAAAACGACAGAAATATCTTTTTTATAAAAATAACGGCGAAAGTTTTATCGTTAAACTGTTGAAATACCTGGTGGTAAAAGTATAGTAATACGCGTGGTTGTATAGTAGCACACGGTATTGTACAATATCTTTAATTATTGATGCTTACGTGAGAAATCACTCAATTTTATTCAATTATTGCCACAATAATTGCTGCATAGTATTTCTCATATTATTGATTCAATTATTGTCACATTATCATCTACATAATATTTTATATTATTAAATCAATAATTGAGACAACAAAGTTATTCATATTATTATTTATAATATTGACGATGTCTAGAAAGTTCTGTCGAGGAAAGGGGTTTGGTCACCTAATTGCGCGTCAATAGGGAGAAATCTTTATCGGAAAGCCCCCTCTTTCCTGAGAATGATCTGTGTTAGTTCCCAGTAGGCACAATAGATCTAGAAGGGGGGGGGGGGTTTCAATAGATCCTTTTTGTTTCAAATAATTTTCTCGTTTATTTTGTATTGCTAATGAATTAGCATATGACAAACATAAGAATTAGTTCCGTTGTAAGCAGTTAAAATATACATGGCAGTTATAGTAGTTAAGTACATAATATAAATGACATAAAGTAAATGACACAAGGGGTTTTAAGTGGTTCAAAGACTCAAGCTCCTAATCCACTCTTCTGCTTTCAACTAGCAGGATTTCCACTAAGGAAGGGCAGCACCCTGAATCACTAAGATTCCTTCAAGGCCAGCAGCCTTGGGACTTCAATTCACTAAGAACTCTTCAAGGCCAGTAGCCTTGGAACTTCTCTAGTTCCCTAGGAACTCTTTAAGCCCAGCAGGCTTGAAACTTCATTTAGTCCCTCTAGATAAGGACCCCTCAGGCCCTGGCTTCTTATTGTTGAGTTGTTTATTTGTTTGTTAGAGTTGGTACTGAGATGCTAAGATGTCTTTATGCTCTGAACATCTTCTGTACTTAGCAGCTTGGCGTGATCATCCTTGAAGTGCAGTTAAGTGTTGCATGATGCTCAGCTTCTTCAGTTGCTCAATCACTTCTGATGATCCCTTGATGAACTACCTTGAAGATCATTCCTCTTGATACTTGATGGCTGCACATGATGGGTTTCTAAGATGACTATAAGCTCTTCTGCTAGTTACTTAAAAACTTTCTCATACTTGCCACTATGATGGCGTTGGTGATCTTCTTTCTTGATACTTGATGCCTTCTCATGATGGACTTCCCAAGATGACTATAAGCTCTTCTTTCTGGTACTTGGAGTCTTTTCATGATGGACATCAAGATGACATTGATGCTCTTCTTTCTCTCGACAGTTTAGAACACTCATCTTATAGTAGAACTCTCACTTCTACTTCTTTCTTCTTCCGTCTCTAAGTGTTTTTGGTGGATCGTAGAGTGAGCCTTTAGACCTTTATTGGTCACTCACTATTTACGTTTGTTAGATCAGTCCACCATCTCTACAAAACCAGTAACTCTAGCAACCCTTGATCTTTGAAGCTCTAGCTGATTTATACTCCTTTGCAATCTTCTCGTTGGAATGTAGTCGTTGGGAGTTATTCAAATCTCTTCACAGATCTCAAGTTATCTGAGATAGACTACAGATGTGATATGACATGTCTTTCTGACACTGCAGTTTACTATTTTACCTACCCCATCAGAGATGTCACTTTAGTGTCTTGGGCAGGTCGACATTATTTCCTCCTTCTAATTTTTCGATCAGAGGTTGTCCTTTTACATTGATACTCTCAATAAGCTCTTGTCTGAATATCACTCTTCAGATTGAACCGTTGCCAATGCTTCAATCTTTGGATGACCGAACTCTACGATTCTGATGCATGTCGTCTTGGACCTGATCGTAGTGTCTTGTTGAATATTGCTCATTGACTGGTTGAGTCAACACTACGATCCTGAAGAGTGTTGATTGGATCTTCAAAGTAGAACACCTCTTCTTTTTCTTGTGCAGTGCTTCAACACTTCTGTTTGCCTTAACTGATCCCAGATATTGATGGCTTGACTCCTTGCTCTGGCCCCTTCTGAATAGCAAGACACTTCAGATTTTTGGCGTGTCCAGCTCGCTTTCTCCTTGTGATCTCCCGTTCACTTATCATCAATGGACTGACCCAATGCTCAATCACTTTAGCCTTGTTCTTCAAAGGCTGACCAGTATCTCTGTATACACTCCATCAGTTCCTTCTTTATTTGACAAACACTACGATCCTGGTTGCTTCCAAGATCGTTGTCTTCTATTCACTTGACAACTACTGCACTTGCTGACTTTCCTTAGTCAGTTACTGAAGTCTTCTTCTGATCAACTTGTGGAAGACTTCATCTCGAATGGCTTCACAACTCAATCTGGATGTTAATTGGGTAGATGCTTAGATCTTCTTTTAGCTTGCATGCTATTCGTTGAGTGGTCTCTGGTTTCCTTGAGGTGGGATGTATCTTTGCAGTACTAACCAGAAGCTTCATTCCTTTGGATATTCTGGGAGTGCTTATTTGTTGAGAATCATATTTGCTCTACGATTCTGCCTTGGCATTGTGAGCACTTCTATTGAAGTCTTAGTTCTGCACTGTACGATTTAGCTTCGGCTGTGCAGACACTGCGACTCCGAGATCAGATCTTGACACTCTACGATTTCTGTCATTGTGCACGTTGTCTTCATCTGATCTTGCTCGACTACGATCTCTGCCTCAGATATGATCAGTAGACTCTATGACATCGAGTGTAGTCTACGATCCTGATTTGGCTTTGGCATCAGTAGACTCTACGACTTCGAGTGTAGTCTACGATCCTTAACTTGGCTTCGGCAGATGCTCGGTCGGCTCGTAGGCAGGCTGTCTCTACGATTTTGAACATGACTTCCTCGACAGACTATGGCTAAGAGGAAGTTCTTCTCGACACACTATGATCCTTCCTCGTCTCTCCTGGCAGTCTACAAACTCCGAGATCAACTATGTAACAGACTACGATTCTACCTCGACAGCGCTCGAGTTTTTCTTGACTCTCCTGGCAGACTACGATTTCTGGTGCAGTGCTCGATGATCAGACAAGCCTATCTATTACATCATAAGATCAACCTAACATGCTTGATCTTTCTATATTTATAGTCCTTGTACATTATTTCTTTTTAAGGACTTTACAAAGTTGTTTTGCTTATGTAGGATCAACCTAACGTATTTGATCATCTCATTCTAAGTCCTTGTACACTTGTTTCTATTATCTATCAAAGGACTTTATAGCTTTTCTTAATGCAAGTATACTTGCATATTCATTCATATATATATATATATATATCATAATCAAATCATATGTAAATAGGAATATCATTCACCTGGTTATTCCTGACAATCTGGTTGTTAAATTTTGTGAGTTATAATAATAATGATGAATAAGTTCGTGTTGATTAAAGATGAAATTGATATTTCCATTGTGTTTGGATTATTAGTGTTAGTGGAAATAAATATTTATTTCAATAATAATTAATTTCTGGAGGTTAATTTGACTAATCGGGTAATTAATCAGATAAATGAGAAATTAATTGCTATTAGTTCACATGCTTATACCTATTTGTTCACATGTATGCACTATTGATTCACATGCATGTACAATTAGGGGAGGTGGTGCAAGATTGATAATACTTGCAGGACTAAATTAAAAATGGAGGTATAGATGAATGTACTATACTGTAACTGTTTGTTCACATGTATGGAACTATTAATTCACATACGTGTAATATTGATTCACATGCATGTACTATTAGGGGACGTGGTGCAAGTTTGATAATACTTGTAGGACTAAATTAAAAATGAAGAAAAAGATGAAGGTATTATACTGTAATAATTCGAGTCCAAAAATGTGCAATTATCGAAACTTTATTTTTCTATAAATAGAAGTCCATTCTTCTTTCATTCTCACCAATTCACTAAGACTCACAAGAGCAATTATAGAGAGAGAAGCTATAGAGAGAAAGAAGAAGAGTATTCTGCTACTTCACTATTGCAGTATCCAGCCTTCTACTAAGGTAAGGGGTATTATTTCTTTCGTATTCGTAAGGGATATTATTTTTGTTCAGTATTCATAAGAAGTAATATTTTCTTCCATACTCTGTAGTATGTAAGTAATATTATTTCGTCTCGTATTCCTGCTTATACCCTCATTCTGTTAAAGTATTGCTTCTATACTCCGTGAAATTAGTAGAATATCCTTGATATTTGCGCTTCATCCAGTATCCTTTCATGGAAAAATTATTCTGAGCATTCTTGATAATTATTGATCCTTTCATGCCGGAATACTATTCACGGGGTACTATTCGCAAAGTACTATTAGCGGGTACTATTCATAAAGTACTATTCACAAGTACTATTCATAAAGTACTATTCTCAGATACTATTCACAAAGTACTATTCATAAAGTACTATTCACTCGGGTACTATTCACCCATAGTACTATTCATGATAAAAATTGATTTCTTTTCGATCCAAATCATTTTTTGATAAAATATTATTCTTGAATTTTACTCCACAAAGCAGTATCATATTGACAATTTGGCCATTATTGAATTCTGGATAAATTAAATTATAAATCTTTAAAATTTATCCTTTGCTTTCTTTTATTTGAATTCTTATATCATTGTCATCATCCTCATGTTTATATTGTGATGAAAGTCATCTTTGGCTTACGTGCATAGATGGACTGTTGATTGGTATGGTTATGACTAGGGATCATTCGGTATAATCATGACCTATAATGTTACAAGTGATGTGGATTATTGAACTAAGTCTTAGCGACAGTTGTTGGTATGATCATGACCATGGGTTCTCTTCGGCCAAGGGTGCAAAGATGAATTGTTGTTTGGCATGATCATGACCATTGATGAAAACACGAATATCCTTTGCCCGTAGTGCGTGGATAATTCGTGGTCGTGATACTAATGAATATCCTTGGCCCATAGTGCATGGATAATTCAGTGATGTGAATTATTTATTAAGCTGAGTCTCAGCGATAAAATTGATGATAAACTTTTTAAATCATTGAATATAGTAGATATCATGCTCTACTTGACTCTTCTAATGGATTGCTTGTTTCGCTGCAGTTAAACTTGATGTTTATTGTATTTTATCAGTTTAACACTGTTGAAGGCTAATGATAAATTATTCTGCATTATCTTAGTCATAATATTTCCTACTGGGCTAGTTGAGCTCACCCTTTTCTTTCACTGTTCTCTTCAACAAATGAGAATATATAGTTGGGACTAGTCAGGGAATGGAGTGATGGTCCGAGATGGTGGCTATAGTAGTGCTCACTAATTCTATAAAATAGTGTGATAATAATTGTAATGAGAACTCCATTGAGTGTGGATATTGTCTAGAAGACAATATTTTTGTTTTTAACTCTCAGCTATATTTTTATCGTAATTTGCACGACAGTTGTATAATTAAGTTTGTAGTTATATTCTGTACCATGTATCTGGTGACTCAGAATGGGTGTGATGTATACCTATTTTGGGGACGTCACAACTAAGCTTGAGGAGGGAGTTGGGAGCTTACTGTCAAAGATAGATTAGTTGGGAACAGTTGGAAGTTTGACTTTAAAACTCTGTAAAGGCTTCTCCGCCTGTTGAAGGAGTGTTTATTACTGATAGTAATAGGATCTCAAGTCCTGGAGATGAGCTTAAGACTGGACATAGCAGCATATCCGGGGTGTATGTTGTGAACCAGACAAATCTCTGTGGATTGTGTGATTGAATTTTTACTATCTTGCATATTAATTTCTAACACTGTAAATTAATTATTCAAAAAGGCCTTAGATAATTTTTTTAATAGGTAATAATCTATTCAACCCCCCTTCTAGATTATTATTGGACTTTCAAAGATGTTAAGAAATGATTTCATATGGTTGAAATCATGAGAAAGTGAAGAAACAAGAATTAAAAGTTTATTTTATAATTTCTTAAGAAAGTATGAAATTTGTAATGAATTTGAACATTTCGAATAAATCATATGAACGATTCAGTGAAATTAGTAAGGAATGGTGTTTTATAACATCAAATTCCTAGAAAAAGTGAAATCGTAATCAAAATATCGATTAAAAATGAAGAACGAACGAAGAATGCAAAAAACACGAAGAACGTTGTTGATGAACAAATTTAAAACCATCGTAGTATAAGTTGTTATTGATGTACAAGTTTAAAACCATCGCGTATAAGTTAGTTGTTTATTGCTTGTTTAGGAATGGTAGAAACGTTCATGAAGAACGGATTGAACTTAGCTATAACGAAGTTATGACAAAATTTTGTAAAAGACAAACGAGAACTAGAAAGTATGTAAATGAATCCGAATGTGTAGGGTTTCATAAGAATATAAGAGAACATAGAAAATGTGAGTCGTGGACTCAAGAACGAACGAGTTCCGAGTTCGGATGACCGAATTACGGACGAATGGACGAAGAGCGTTAATAACGTAAAACACACGAAGGATGGAATTTAAGCCAATTGAATGGCATGTTAACGGATTCAGAATGAATTTCTATCCAAGGGAAGTTGAAGTACGTAAGATAAGGAAGAGAATGGCTTTGGAATGACCTCGTCCTTAGCTATGACGAAGAAGTTATGAGATTGTGAAGTAAGCGTCTCAAGCTTGTAAAAGACTTAGAAATTTTTTCAAGGTTTTATGCCTGGCACTGCAGTGCCAATTAAGTCTTGGGAGGCGGCGCCGTAGTGCCAGCCCGGGAAGAGAGATACTGGTAAGTGACGTCGTAGCACGAGAGATAGAGAAGTATTTGGCACTGTAGCGCCAAACCAGGGAAAAAAGTACCGGAGACTCGCGCCGCAGCGCGAGGAAGAGAGAAGGAACCGGCGTCGCAGCGCCGGTGCAGGGCAAGGCCCAGTGATGAGCTTTTAATTGCTCAACTCCTAAGGGAAGCGTACGGAACGATAATGAACATATAGTTCACCTAATGTAACACTTAATCAAGTGAATTAAACCTTTAGTAAAGGTTGAATGGAAAGATTGAACGAGATTAAAAGACAAAGAATGTAAACGCAACGTAGTTGCGATGAACGATCGGTCTTAGCATACAACATACCGTATGGCTTCGACATTAAGAAAGAATAATGAATGCGGGGTTCATGTAATGGATAACGAATGAAAGCGATTAAAACCTTGGGTAAAGTTTGAATGAAGGATTAAAAGATGAATAATGTGAACGTTGAATACGTAAGTGATCCTCATGAATCGTATTCGCGTCGAACGAATGTTCTAAGTTTATATTGGTTGTATAACTTAGACGTTGATGAAAGTAGTAAGTAAGATATGGTTTATCAAGAAAGCCGTAGCGAACAGTAATATGAGTAATGAAAGTCCGAATGTAAGTCGAATAAAGAACAAATGTAAGTGTTAAACACTTTAGCCAAAGTAAGGTTAAGTGTACGCAAATATTAAATGGGCAGAACTTACACGTCGTGTATGGTTTGACCGTAAGGTAATGAAGACTAATGATTAAACCTGTGAATGATGAAGAAACTGAATTAAAGTCAATGACGTATATCGTTAAGAAGCCGAGTAAATAATTATAACTTGGGCAACGTTCCGAGTCTAATGCACTGGACGTTATAAGATATGAATAAGTTAATATAAAATGCTTAATGCTATGAACGCATAGTATTAACATTGAATGATCATTCTGAGTATACAAAAGACTGTATGACTTAGACGGTAAGAAACGAATCCTGAGGTATGGCATTTAGTTGCCAGAAAGCCATAAGGAATAAGAAATTGACTTAACGAACATTATAGTTTTAATGGTTCGGATAAGTAAGTTAAGTTTAGGTTGTGGTACAATCGTAATCATTGATGGTTGACATATGAGAGCTGGGAAAAACAATTCCTTTAGAAAGCGGAGGTATATACGAAATTGACAACCGATCTAACTCACTATGAAAGACAGTGTAGACGAGACGGGAACTTGTTTCTTGGTTAGTTGTGGGAAACGACTCAGAGTACCATATGGACTACTAGCAGAGACACGATGTGTATTGAGTCATAGAAGAGTTATAAGAAGAAGATAATAATGTAAGTCATCAAAGATGATGATCGTATGAGTAAGACATCTCCGTATGTCATGAAGTCGTAAAGTGGTAACTGAAGTTGGTCGCGTAAACTTAGATTGTAATAACGTGAACATTAAGAAGTAAAGTTAAGTAAACCAATACGTAAGTCAAGTATATGACTAATTGGTGTATTTGCTATTTTCTTTATGTGTTATATAGGGATTGGAATGAGCAGTTCAGCGTAAGCTGTAGCTATGCGTATGGAAAGTTTTCTAACTTCATTCATATTTTAAATGAATGCTAGTTTCTTAAACTTCTCAGATGTTGAACTTGAGAAGTATTGTCTATGTGTAAATGTGTGATATTTGTACAAGGTGGTAGAATGTATGAGGCCTTATGCCATAATTTGAACACTTTGGTGTTTCTATGAGATGAACTATTCTGTGATTGAACTGTTCAATATGAGAATGTTCTGTTTATACATGAACCATTATTGGTAAGTATGTGCTAATGATTCTAGCCAGACATGATATGTATGGAAAAGGTAGAAGAATGAAAGTATTTGAAAGTGAATGTGACAAATATTTTAAAATGATACGAATCGAGACTATTCCTATTATTGAAGCTGCTTTATGACCTTTATTCGGTTATTGAACTCTTAAAAGAATGTTTAAATTCTTGAAGTTGTTTATTCAACTGCTATGACTTGCTGGGCAATTGAATGCTCACACTTGCTTTAAATGAAAAATATTTTCAGTGTACGAATAGAAAGAACTTAAGGATCTCGTAAAGATCAAGCTGACCGGTATCTAGATGAAGTGTCATTCATTATATGAATGAGCGTGAAGAGAAAGCCAAGACTTATAATGTAGAATAGTTTAATTAAACTATAGACTAGTTAAATGAACTGATATGTATCCTTGGTGGCGGATGAAATTCATTCTTATAAGATGTAAAGAATAATGTAATTATCATTATTTGTAATGAACGAGGTTATATGGTAATAGAACTTGGGATTTGAGAATGTATGTTGTTATATTTAACATATAATGATGTATGTTTGGAAGAAGAGGTAACCTTGATGCACGGAATCTGGGTGTGAAGATAGACCGAATTTTCGGGCGTTACAAAGTGGTATCAGAGCTGATAGGTTATAAATCTTAGGTATGAGTACCTAAGACTAATCGAAGAGAGATTGGCAAGAAAATTGTTGATTTAAACGATTAAGGAAGAAGATCACTACGTGATCACATTAAATCGTAATAACAGTTATTTTGTTAAACGATGGATGATTTATAGCTAATACTATAAATGAATGGTACTACGAAGTAGTACGGGAAGAAGAACTCAGATTAAGTTATAAAGGATAGCATATGAATTAAAGAAAATTCGTATTAAGTAAAGAGAAAGTAAGAAGCTATAAGATTTTGATTGAGGACTCATGTGATAACTGAGTAGTACGAACCTTTGAATGGGAAATGGTTTGTGACTACTTAGTTATTATAGTGATAATCATTGAAATAGTAATGTCGCGCTATCAATATGTATATGACGAGAAGGTGAATCTTTTCTCATGTATATGTGTGATAGGTAGAGAATGTTAAGATAGGTGCGAGTTCTTGAAACTCATACTTATGAAAAGTTTGTAACTTACAATTATATGCTATTCTTCTGAGCCCTAAGCATATGGATAGTCCTTGATTTGTTCTTGGATTACACATTGCGAAGATAAGTTCTTAAACATATATGGTTGGGAAAGTTCCTAAACACATAAAGTGTGATAAGTTGATCGACTATACTAAGGTATAAGAATGTTTAGACTGAAAACAAAATATTTTTAGTATGCTTAGCATTGAAGGTGCTAGAGAAGATTAAGTATTGTAGCAAGTAAGACAATGAAGGAAGATAGAGAAAAGGATATTCCAAGTCATCTAGCTATGCTAGATTTCGAAGTTTATTGAAATCATGCTTATATATGCTTTTTGAAAAAAAAAAGAGAGGAAAGAATTGGTTTAACTTTTGGAACCAATGGATTTTAAAAGAACTATTATTGGTATGTCTATGCTAATTTTTTCAGCTAGACAGAAATTGATTTGAAATATCAAAATGAATTTTATATCATCAATGCATTTGATGCAAAGATGGTAAACGGATGGAGTTATTAATGCAATTTAACCTAATGTTGGATGTGATCTTAGGATCAACAACCCGCTATGGTATGATGTATAATGATGAAGTCATAAACTGATGATGTCCTCAACGTATTGTGAAAAGTATGACATCATGACGTTATGAAAACGTTTTAATGTATTGTGAAAGAATTTAAAGAAGTAGTCGATGTCAATTTATTTGACTAGACGAATGTTTTAAGTTGATGTCCAATTTATTGGTATGAACTAAGCTATTTGATTTGGCTAAGACGAATGGTATGTCATGTTTAAAAGAAAATTGAGCTTTCTTTGAAGAATAAGTTAAGCTAAGTCAAATTATTTTGGTGCGGAATCTGATGAATGAGTTTGAGGTGAACATACCCCGAAATGGGGTTATACGATGGGTAGATCACCTACGTATGGAAGAGGTAGTTTACTTTCTTTGTAATTGTAAACTGACCGTGAAAGAAGGGTATACGGCGAAATGATGTTCAACCTAGTAAAAGTTCATGGTCGATTCGACCCCTCAACAATAGTATGAAACGTTTTAAAGTAATCTTTATATTCCTCGTTATTCATTTTACTTCATAATTCTTGATAAGTTATGAAGGTTAGGGAATGATTGAAAGATAATAACTTCTTTGAAGAGAAGTTGAGAAGATGAGTAAGCTAAAATTTTGATGACAAAATTTTGGGAAGAAAGGGTAAATGTGATGACTCGTGTATGGGTGTGGTTTTAAGAAATTTCGAGGACATAAATTTTATAAGAGGGGAAGAATGTGACAACCCGAAAAATCGAATTGTCCAGAATTTAAGTTTAAAGAATTAGTTATTAATAAAATGAATTTTTATTAATACTATTTTGTGTTGTGTTTAATAGTCGTTCTAGAACCTAGAATGATTATAAGAAGGGAGGATTCTGGTTACGAGCTAAACTGAACAAGTAAGAATTTTCAAGATGAAAATAAAATTTTTTCGGGAATAAAAATATTTCTGAGGAAAAAGATAAAATATGAACTATTCACCCGATGAAACCTAAGAGTTAGAGTTTGAATAACCTAAGCCTTTCAGAGAGTTTGGTATGTCGAAATGACATTCCGTCGAAAGATTTGACGATAATATATTGTGAAAAAGTTAAGTAAGTCGATAAAAGTTTTTTCTTGAAAAACGTGCAGAAATCGGACGAAATAAAAATGACAAAAAATATTGTTATGTACTTTTCATTCATTTAACTAAGTTAAGGGAAAACATTGTAGACACTCAAAATTTTCTGCACACCTATTACTGACATTGCAGGAGGGCAGATTTGTCTTTCAGACATAACCCTGGAAGATAGCATATCCAGTCCGGATACTATCGGAAGCTCAATCTCAACCCCGGAACACACACCGGGAGCATCAGTTCCAACCTCGATGATAACCCCGAGGCCTGCATTTCCAATACCAAAAATTCCACCAGAGAAGGCCGATTTATCCCGGAGATAACCCCGAGATATTCAGTCTCAGTCCCAACACTGGGAGTGGCAGATTCCAACCTTGGAGATAACCCTAAGGAAGGAAATTGCAGTTCTAGAGATAACCCCAAAAATGTTTGTTTCAAATGCATGCAATCAGCTTTAACCTCGACGCTTACACCGAGGCACTTAGTACAAGACCCGGCGATAACACCGGGAAGACAGACACACCTCAGAGATGATACTGAGGACCTTCAACACTTGCAGCAGTCCAATATCAGAGATAACCCTGAGCAACGTCTGCTTTATAAGCCCAAATCAGAGATAACCTCGGTGAGGGACAAAGTCATCATCTTGCCACCTTGACGCCACATCACGCCATCTCAACATTTCAGATATACATTTCTACATAACAATGTCCCACAAGAACCAAGGAAGTCCAATCCCGAGTGACTATTACGCAGGGTAACGGATAGAATTTGAAACATGAAGACTGGAGGGCATAGTCCCATCTTTCGGACTTCGTACAACCTCTAATCCCATGTCATTACGTAACTCTTGACAAAGGCGATCCGAAAATAGGTCTTATACACCTCAGTCGGATGCCCGGATTGAAGTTTTGAAAGTTCGAGCGGACATCACGTTGCACACATGCACGTACTTCGAGACGACGGGACCTGCAAAGCCTGGGGCACCTCGGGTAGTCGAAGGTACACCTACGGCTAGCTGTAGGTACATGATGAGTAGGATGTATACCTATGAATCAGATCCTTTGTAGCTTAAGTTATTGCCTGTTTTCAGTTATTTAATTAGCTTTTATCTATAATTTGTTGTTATTATGTCTAAGTTCTTTATTGCAAGGCTTTACAAATGTCTTCTAGGTTACAGGAGCTTAATGGGCATTTTTACTATATTGGCATCGCATCGCCAAGGATACATTTCGAGCCCGCGCCGCAGCGCCAAAGCAAGGCAACTCCCTGTTAAATGGCTATTTCCCAGTGCCATTGCCAGCGCCCTAGTGCCATTGACCGCGCTCCAGCCCCATATTTGGTGCCCCAGCGCTATGCCTGATCTCACCCTCGCGCCGCAGCACCGAGGTCTCTTCCTAGAGTCACGCCGCAGTGCAACCTTCGGTCTTTTGAAGCCCACATGGTGCTGCAACGCCACTTACTAAGCAAAGGCTCGTGCCGCAACGTGAGCTCTAATGTCCAAACATCAAAGGGCTCTAAATGACCTAAAGAGAGAGGGAAGCGATATACGTAATATCAGCTGCCTACGATAGAATTCTCAAACAGCTTAGGTTAGAATTTATTACAGCATTAATTTTCTAGAAGAGAAAGAAGTTGTGCTTCAAGCGAAAGAGAGTTATTGCATTCGACAGAGATTAGGAGCTACACAGTGAAAGAAGACTTGGACCAAGAACACTTCCAAAAAGGTTTTTTTTTTATTCCAAACTCCTATTTATTTGTGTATATCTGATAATGTGTAATGTATTGAAAATATGTGTTAGTGCCATAGATATGAACTAACTCCATTTTTATGATTGCAATGTAACCTTTTGTTTAGCCTAATTAACTTTCTCTCCTATTTTATATAATGAATCATTTTGGAATGGATTGTTGTATTTCATATTTGATGACTAATTTCTTGATAGAGTAATTAGTATTGATATTAACAGAGATTGAAAAATGGGTGTTTTTATCTACCTTTAAATACAACAACACCTGTTATGACCATGCTAATGGAATGTGTGCATCAACTGCTAATAGGATAGACATATCCCTATTTGCCTTGTGTGACCTTGTGACTTAGCTTAATGACCTTGGCCTAGTTATTTTCACCGATAGACATATCGTGATTTATCTGGCTAGGGATATTCATTTGACCTTCGACAGAAGCTTTTGCGTATTCACTGTTCTCGGTTGACCATTCCTTGATTCGTTTATAATTTGGAGAATTAGGAGATTAGGCGATGCATTAGGGGAATTGTAATCCTATTTTGACTTTCTAGCACAACCACTTCTCTTATTCTTATAGTTTTAATCATATAGCTGAACCAACCATCTTGTTTTACTCTTTTAGATAAGATAAGTAACGACTTCACCTTAGTAATTATTTACCTAGTTAGACTTTGTCCTCGTGGGTTCGACACTCTACTTATCATTATATTACTTGTGGACCACATATGCTTGCGAGCGATTTGGCAATAGCTAAATCGACCAACAAGTTTTTGGCGTCGTTGCCTGGGACTTAGTATTATTTTTTATTTAATATTAACATTAAGTCAATACAATCTTAATTTAAACTGATTCTTTTGTTTAACTTTCTTTTCAGGTAGTCTTTACTGTTTATGCCACCTCGAAGGGGACGAAATATAATACCTCTCGATCCTGAGGTTGATAGAACATACAGACGACTGTGAAGAGAAAATTCTCGGGACATGCCTATTCTTGTCAGAATGGTTGAGGAACTTCAGAAATCTCTAAGGGATTATTCCATGCCTCCAATCAACGATCTCCAGGCAAGCATTCTCAGGCCCGCAATCCAAGCAAATAACTTTGAGATAAAGCCGGGCACCTTTCAAATGTGAACCAACATTCAGTTTCGGGGACTACCGAATGATGATCCCAACGATCACTTGATAAACTTTGTGGAGATTTGTGATACGTTCAAAACCAACGGAGTGTCTGACGATGCCATCAGACTCCGATTGTTTCCATTCACCTTGAAGGATAAGGCAAAGAGCTGGCTGCACTCACTCCCACCAGGCTCCATCACCACATGTGCTGACTTGGCCCAAAAGTTCATGGTGAAGTTCTTTCTGCCCGCCAAAACCTCCAGACTCAGGCATGAAATTGCCTCATTTATCCAGTTCGACTCAGAATCTTTATATTACTCATGGGAGCGATTCAAGGATCTTCTGGGGAAATGCCCTCACCATGGATTGCCTGAATGGCTTCCTATCCAGACCTATTATAATGGGCTATCCGGATCTACTCGTTCGAGTTTTGATGCCATGTCTGGAGGGGCCTTCATGGCTAAACATCACACAGCAGGGTATGAACTAGTGGAACCAATGGTGGCCAATAATTATCAATGGCCGAATGATAGGCAAGCCCCCAGAAGAGCAGTGGGGGTATATGAGGTCGACTCATTCACATCATTAGCGGCTCAAGTTGCAGCGCTAACGAAACGACTAGACACCATGGGACCATCAGCAGTGCAGAATGTGCAGTGTGTCATAGTCCAGTGTGAGTTATATCAAGGGAGCCACCCTACTGATCAGTGTGCAATAAGCCCTGAGTCAGTTTAATTTGTTTCCAACTATGGGCGACAACAAAATGTGAATCTTCCCACTCATTACCACCCGGGCTTAAGAAATCATCCCAACTTCTCTTGGGGCAACAACAGTAACAACAACTCCAATTAAGCACAACCTTTATCCACCATGCCAAATTTTTCTAACCCTCCAGGTTTTCAATCTCAGAATTAGTACAATCCACAGCCGCAGAGCTCTAAAAATCAGTTCCACTATCCACCACCTCAACAGGAGAGAAAGCCTAGTTTGGAGGATCTCTTGTCGCGGTACATCGCCCAGATTGAAACAAGGAGTAACAATCAAGAAGCCTCCATTCAGAATCTTGAAGTACAAATGGGATAATTAGCCACTGCTTTAAACAGTCGTCCACAAGGCACATTGCCTAGTGACACTGATGTCAACCCAAAACGGAAAGGCGAAGAACAATTCAAAGCAGTGACACTCAGAAGTGGGAAAACCACTAATAAACAAGGTGGAGAGAGTTCTCTAGTGGAAGAAGAAGTTAGTGAAAAGGAACCAGAAGTGGAGAAGTATAATGAGAAATCTGGGGGTAAGCCGAGTACTCAAGTTAGCCCTACAACACCGACCCCTCTAATAAGTACAGTCAATTCTCCTCTCCCTCATTTGCCTTTCCCCCAACGTCTATAGAAACAAAAGCTGGACAAGCAGTTTTCCAAATTTCTGGAGGTATTCTAGAGGCTTCACATAAACATCCCATTTGAAGAGGCATTGGAGGGAATGCCAAGTTATGCTAAGTTTATGAATGACATACTATCTAAGAAGTAGAAAATGGGGGATTGTGAAACAGTGGCTCTAACAGAAGAGTGTAGTGCCATTCTATAAAACAAGCTTCTGCCAAAGCTAAAAGATACAGGAAGTTTCACAATTCCTTGCACTATCGGGGACTAATTCATTGGCAAGGCTTTATGTGATCTAGGGGCTAGCATCAACTTGATGCCTCTATCCATTTATAAGAAGTTGGGGCTAAATGAAGTCAAACCTACAAGTGTCACCTTACAATTGGTTGATAGATCCCTTACATACCCGAAGGGGATAGTAGAGAATATGCATGTCAAGGTTGACAAGTTCATCTTCCCAGCTGATTTTATTGTCCTAGATTTTGAGGACAGGGAAGTCCCTATAATATTGGGCAGGCCATTCTTGGCGACAGGGAGGACCCTAATAGATGTACAGAAAGGGGAGTTGACAATGAGGGTTCAGGATCGAGAAGTGACATTCAATGTCTTCAGATCGATGAAATATCCTAACACTTCTGAGGACTACTTCCAGGTTAATATGATTGACAATACAGTTAAGGAAGTGTTCTTAGAGACCTGCATTATAGACCCATTAGAAGCTACAATGACAGGGGCTAGTACTACTGAAGAGCCCACTAATGTCGAATTTGCTAAGTAGCTAGATGCTCCCCAAAGATCCAAACAATTCCAAAGACAGTTTGAGTCTCTAAATGATGATGAGGCATCAACTTCTAAGGCTCAGTCGTCAATCATGGAACCTCCAATCTTGGAATTAAAGACTTTGCTAAATCACCTGAGGTATGCATACTTAGGGAACTCATCCACTTTACCTATGATAATTTATGCTTCTCTAACTAAGTGTCAGGAAGAAAAGTTGCTGCTTGTGCTCAAGCAATTCAAAACGGCCTTGGGGTGGTCAATTACCGATATCAAAGGGATTAGTCCAACTCTATGCATGCATAAAATTTTATTAGAGGAAGGGTCTAAACCATCTATTGAACATCAGCGGCGATTGAATCCCATCATGAAAGAGGTGGTTCGCAAGGAGATTATCAAATTATTGGATGTTAGCATCATCTACCCCTTATTTGATAGTCCTTGGGTCAGTCCTATCCAATGTGTGCCAAAGAAGGGCGGAATGACTGTAGTGCCCAACGAAAACAACGAGCTGAATCCCACTAGAACAGTGACTGGGTGGAGAGTGTGCATGGATTACAGGAAATTGAACAAATCTACCTGTAAGGATCACTTCCCTCTTCCATTTATTGATTAGATTCTTGATAGGTTAGCTGGGCATGAATATTATTGTCTGCTGGATGGTTACTCGAGGTATAATCATATTTCAATCGCTCTTGAAGATTAGGAGAAGACGACGTTCACATGCCCATATGGGACATTTCCCTTCCAAAAAAATGTCTTTCGGGCTATGTAATGCTCCCGCAACATTTCAGCGGTGTATGATGTCGATTTTCTCTGATATGGTTGAAAAGACCTTAGAAGTCTTCATGGATGACTTTTCGGTATTTGGGAGCCCTTTTGATAATTGCTTGAGGAATCTGACTGCCGTTCTCCACAGATGTGTTGAGACTAACCTCGTCTTGAATTGGGAGAAATTCCACTTCATGGTTGAAGATGGCATTATTCTGGGTCACAGGGTTTCTGCTAGCGGTATTGAGGTTGATAAGGCAAAAATTGATGTGATTAATAACCTCCCACCACCGACATCAGTAAGAGGAGTAATGAGTTTCCTCGGGCATGCAGGGTTTTACAGAAGGTTTATCCAGGATTTCTCATGGATAACAAAACATTGTGTACACTATTGGAAAAGGACATGCCTTCCAATTTGATGAAGCCTGCCTGAGTGCCTTTAACCTATTAAAGAAAAGACTTGTTCTCGGTCTATGTTTGTAGCCCTAGATGGAATTTCCCTTTTGAGCTAATGTGTGACGCCAACGATTTTACAATCGGGGTAGTGTTAGG
>CM029016.1:79768998-79877798 GCA_016801055.1 Panax notoginseng | reverse complement strand
ATGGTGACCTTGTTCAACTCCGGTTTGTCGATACAATGCCTTAATGACCCATCCTTTTTCTTTACGAATAAGACTGGTGCTCCCCACTATGATACGCTCGGTCGAATGTATCCCTTATCTAACAATTCTTGTAGTTGAATCATCAATTCCTTCATTTCTACCAGAGCCATACGATACGGCGCTTTGTATACTGGTGTTGTCCCTGGTGCCAAATCGAAAACAAACTCTATCTCTCTATCTGGTGGCAATCCCGAAATCTCATCTGGGAAGACGTCAACGAATTCCCTTACAATAGGTATCTGACCCAGTTCACCCTCGACTCTGCGGGTATCCACAACGTGAGCCAAATAACCTATACAACCTTTCCTAAGCAACTTCTTTGCTTGCATCATCGTCAGACAACAAGATTGTCTCGGCGATTTACTGCCATGAAATACCACCTTTGACTTATTCGGAGTCTTTAGGTGTACGCACTTTTTTATTACAGTCAATGACCACTCTGTGACTTGCTAACCAATCCATCCCGAGGATTACATCAAACTCTCTAAGAAGAATCGGTATCAAATCCACGTTAAGCTTAAACCCTCGTACATCAGCACAACAGTTCCTATATATGTAGTCTACAAGAATAATTTCTTTGTTTGCTACTTCTACATTCATTGGATGTTCTAATAGTTCACGAGGTAAACTTAATCTTTGAGCAAATTCATCAGATACAAAAGAACATGAAGCTCCCGAATCGAATAGCACATGCATTTATATCGTTGATCAGAATTATACCTGACACCACCTCACTGGATGCCACGGCATCTTGCACTGTCATATTGAATGTCCTCGTTGTCGGCTTGTTTGGCTGGGTTGGTCCTCCACTGGTTGTCTCAGTGTTATTGCCCCTGTTGCCGTTTTCGCCATCCGTGCTTTTCTTCTTTGGGCAATCCTTGATCCGATGTCCCAATTCACCACAGTTAAAACAACCTCCCATCTTCACCTTAGAACAATTGGGTGAGGTATGCCCTTCTTGTCCATAGGTATAACATACCGTTTTTCCTTTCAAGCACTCTCCCGAGTGACCCTTTCCACAGTTTCCACACACTGACTTTTTTTGTTGGACACTTCCTTGCTGAATCTCTAAATTACTACCCCCACTGCTATATTTTCCGCTTCTTGTTGTTGCTACCGCCACCGCTAACATTCTGATTCCCACCTTCTACTTTCTCCAACAGAGTTGAGAATGACGTGATTTGTAGAACCGCTACCTTACTGTAAAACAACGGCTTTAGTCCATTTTCGAATCTTCTTGGTTTCCTCACCTCCTTTCTACCTGATGTGGAGCGAATCTGGCCAATTCATTAAACTTTGCGGCGTACTCTGACACTGACATATTCTCCTACTTCAATTCCAAAAATTTGATCTCCATTCTCGCTTGTGTACTCTCATGGAAGTAGTTCTCAAAGAACAACTTCTTGAACGCTTCCCAAGTCACGATTCCAGTCCCGGCTTTATTCTGGTTGGCCTCCCACCAATAGTTAGCCTCACCCTTCATTAAGTAGGTAGCAAAAATTGTTTTCTATTTTTCTGCTACTCTAGCAATAATGAAGGCCTTCTTAATCTCCATCATCCATGTCTGGGCCTCTAACGGGTTTGCTGTTCCTCTAAACTCCGGCAGTCCTACTGCCTTGAAGTCCTTAAAGTTGGCTAATTGGTTTCCCGCCTGATTTCCTGCAGGTTGAGCTTGATTCCTCATAGCTTCAGTCATCATGTTGATAAAGTCTTGCATTGGGTTTGGTTGAGCTCCCGCTGCATTATTAACTGACTCTTCGATCTCTTGGTTCCTTAGTGCACGTCTGGGCGGCATTATCTAGTGGAACAAAATTCTAACACGTTACTCGGGTTTTATTATCATATAAGTACTTAGCATGTAACACGCTACTGTATTCAACAATCATATGATCATTATGGGAGAGTTTTAAATTACCAAGATTTTGGAAGTCTTTCTCCCTGATTAGTGGGTTAAGTTTGTTTTAAAGAAAATTTTCCAAATTAGTCTACTACACTCACATAACATTAAATAGACAATTTACTATTTAAAATTTTCCAACACATATCATAATAATAATGCATTTATATTCATATACCAATCTTCAGTGTCTCACATGATTAATACAGGTATATTCTTATAAATACTACTATCCCATTTTAAACACAAAATATGGGATTAACTCAAAATGATACTTCCCTACAAACACAAATAGGGATACTACCTAACTACCTACTACCTCACACCTGCTGAGGTTTACATTAACATAAAACCCTATTACACAAAAGGGGTACTAATGCCTCTATCTACAACTAGTCCATAGCATAATCATCACTAGTGGCCCTGCTGGGTCACCTGAACAGGCTACGGGGGAAACCACCTGTCCATAGCTCTACGTCGAACGGATCAACTCGACTCTCCTATCTTGAACTGCGTCCTCCTAGTCCCACTGCGCTGGCCCTCATATGCTGCGTCTAGAGCCAGTCCTAAAGTCTCGGCCCTGACCTTCATGGCCTGCAGTGCTAACTCCAATTGGTCCACCCGCTGGGCTGACTCATAAAATGCCTCCTCCACGCGAATCTTGTCTGCAATCTCCATGTCAAACTCGCCTCACATCGCCAGATGCTCTATGCTCAGCTCTCCGAACTTTGCCTTTTCATGCTCTAGTTGTACCCTCAGCATCTCAACTTGCAACTGGGACTCATCCAACTTTCCCTTCTGCTCGACTACCTCCATATGGGCTTGATAAGCCGCCTCCTTGTATTGACCTTCTGTGAACTAAAGTGTGTGGTTTTCAACCTCCAGTTCTCCCACCATGCCTTCCAATTGATTGATTCTCCTCAACAAATCCCCTATAAGAGGACCCTGAGGGGCTTCTTCCATAACCTCACTCTCAATGAGCTCCTGATCTACTGAGTGACTATCCTGGCGCTCGTCAGACATCCTACAATCACCATAAATAAAACCAACATCATTACCACAATAAAATATATTCATTGATAAAATGAAATAATATTTTATTGAGTACAACATAAACTCGATAAATTTCCACAATCCATCTCCTAACATACTCTATAAGAGTTTTCTACTAAGGTTATAACCTAGGTTTCACATTCCTAATGTTTATAACCTACAACTTTGATACCAACCTGTGACGCCCCCAAATCCAGGTTCTCTAACCTCAGATTCGGTGCTCACGATCTATCATCATCATAAGCATTCTATAACTATTACGAAATAATAAACATACATTGTTCATTATAATAAAGTTTCCATAGCATGGTCCCAAGATATTCTTAACCTTAACTTAAACACACCATTCATATTACAAAAGGTTTACATAAGAACTTCCATTAGATAATAATAATTAATATTCATTCTAAACTATTCATGGATCTTGCCCTTGCCCTTGTCCTTCGTATTGGATCCTTCAGGCTTAGCTGAAATAAATGTCATGATATCGCAAGGGTAAGCAACTAATTTGCTTAGCAAGTTTATATACAAGGGAGATATATCATGACTAGAAAGAAGTTTTGCTTTCAATGTTCAACAATAATATAAGGTTGTGAAGGAACATGAATTAATAATCAACAATTGAATATTCGAATAATTGAATAACATGAACTGAGTGGTTTTGAGATAACCATGAGCATTTGCCAAGGTTCTCAGTAATTTCAACTGGACCTCTTAATAAGTTTTAGTATTCAAGGGGATCAGCTTTTCATACCCCGTAATTTATGCATAAACGCTTAATATTCTGACATCGATATCATGCGTTAATCAAATTCATCCTTTTCTCAGTCAAGAGTTCTTATCATATCAATTTAATAAGAACAGCTTTTTAAAACACATTTGGTTTAACAAATTTAAACATGCTTGATCTAGCTGATACAATTAGCATAGATCTATCTCATAAACAGTTCATAAATGAAAGAACTTTAATTTAATTCACAGTTCAATAATAATAGAACATGAATTCAATTGCACAGAGTGCGAATTTCAATAATAAATATGGATGTGAATAATCATCAATAATTATTCACTAACATGCTTTGAAAATAATAACTCGAGTTTGAGTTATGACACTTGCCTCGTCTGTAGATTATGGCTACACAATTAATTTATATCCACTATGCAGTTAAATTATCTTCCTTTGAGAGACCTATAGTTAATCTTTCAATTAGTCATAGTATAACATTAGATTATGTAATCACATAAATATTATGCATTACATTTAGTTCTTATAAACATTATCATGTCTTGATAATGTTACTATAACCACATAATATTATTAATCTTGATAATATTTAATTCACCTCTTTGTATTATTAGTTCCCTAATAATACTTTAATTTGCTTACTAATATTATTAACATCTTAATAATATTTTAATACCTTACTAATATTATTAATCCTCTTAATAATATTTTAATTAATATTATTACTTTAATAATATCTTACTTCTGCTTTAGTATCATTAATCATTTAATATTATTAATTATTTAATAATATTTTATTCATTTACTAATATTATTAATTATTTAATAATATTTTATTCTATTACTAATATTATTAATTATTTAATAATACTTTAATCATTTATCAATGCTTAAATCAAATATTATTAACCATTTAATAATATTTTAAAGAAATTTTAATCTTAATATTTTTATTTACTTATCAATATCATATTCTAATATTATTAATATCATAATAATATTTTAATAATTTATTGGATTAATAAATAATTTATTCTAATTGTTCATCCTATATTAAACCTCTTATTTAATATCCATAAAAGGTCATAAATGATATTTATTATCATAAATTACCAAAGTGCTCTAAGATAGTCATGATATGATATATTATGAGTAGTCAAGCATAAAAATCACCTTTTTCTTATTAAAGACATCATTTAACTATTTATTTCTTTTTATTCATAACTTAACCACTTTTAAGAAAAATAGTAAACTTACTCCAAAAATTCTCAGCTTCTGTACTTTGACACAATATGAACCTACAAGAATCTCCAAATTTTTCTGGAATTTTATAAAATGATCTACTATTTTTAAAGTTCCCAAAAACACTCAGATCTTGCTTCATTTTTAATTAATTGAGTTTTGCTCAGAAAAATCTGAAATTTTCAGGATATGCTCTCCTAACATATATGAACTGTTAGGTTTGTAATATTCATGAACACAATCAAATTGCACAAAATAAGCAGAAACGTGGAAAATCAGAGTTTTAAAATTTTACAAACCATATACCCGGATCATCATTTATGCATAATTATTAATTAAACGAAAAGATAAAGAATAAGAATCATACCCTTAAAAATTCGAGCTTCCTCAGGTACAAGTTCATCTCCAATCCTTTTCGAGTACAACTTGAATCCACCGGGTTTGGTTCCTTCCTTTGATCAACGTTAACCACCCAAGTGTTTGGTCTCTAGAGGTGATCCACCGTGGAAGAAGAAAGATCCAAGAAGATGGATGTTTGGCAAAACCCTAGTTTTTTCTATCTCTATAGAAAAGGAGCGCACTCTCCAACAATTGGAATAACGTATATTTGATATCTGATATCAGACTCCTCTTATAAAGATATCAAGTAACCCTATTAAAATAAGGTATTATTTATTTAATTAAATGGGCTCCCTAATCTTATTAGGGATAATTAATTAAACTCCTTTAACTAATTTTCCCTCCTAATCCTATTAGGAATAAATTAGAGTACATATATTAAATTAATTTCTAAACTCTTTTAGAAATTAAAATAATAATAATTGTAATAATATTAATAAGACTCCTCTTATTAATTTATATTTAATATTTTTAAAATATTAAATAATAAATATTATGTTATTTAATTTATTCTATCACCATAGATTAAATTAAATATACTTAACATATTATTACGATTATGCAATTAACTTCTTAAATAATTATTCTTCCTTTTATGGTGTGACCCTTTAGGTTCTCCATATTAAACCGGTTGTGAATAAATCAATTAGAACAATTATAATCTTATTTAAATAAATAAATTAAACTATTAATTTATTTAAATAAATAATATTTATTCTACAATAGGGATAAGCCTCCCTAGCGATTAACGACTTTTCAGATAATATAGATTTCAACATTAATCATAAAAGAACCTTTGAGTAAATAGTTACCGTACAATTCAATCCTTTAACCATACAATGTTCCAATTAAATATAAGACATGAAATTACTGTCAAGTCTTATTTTATTTAATTATATATATTTCGACTCTTAAATGCACAACCCCAAATAATGCAAATTAGAAATTCCTTTCTAATTTCATTCTGCCTTGGCCAAGGACTACTGGGTTGTCATTTATCGAATCACATAGGACATTTCTCTTCTTTTACTAAAAGTGGTAGATTCTTTATTGATTATACATTGTCTACATATATAACTTATTATACCCAAGCATACCCTTTGATATACCCTAAGGGTCTTAAGGAATAAGTCAAAGTATAACTCATCATACACAAGATACTATGATGATCTCAAGTCCAAGGATCACTTGTACTACTATCACTACAGGAATTCCTATTGACAGGCAAGTAAAACTCCATTAGGTATTCCTTAGCGAACCACGTTCAGTGAACTTATTCTCTAATAAGCACCTACATACATGCTTTAGTGTCTCCACACAAATAATCATGAGATGAATCATCCTCATCTAATGAGCAAGCAATGTATGTACTAATCTATCCGGATTCACTAATCCCCAATTTAGTCATCCAACGATTGGGAACAATTTTAGTTTTAAGCTTTCTAAGAATTTAGATCTCATTAGAATGATCATCATCATTATTCTAAAAGCATTACTTAAAACTATGGATTTATCACATATTAT
The DNA here is from genome assembly GCA_016801055.1 of Panax notoginseng. Lineage (NCBI taxonomy): Eukaryota > Viridiplantae > Streptophyta > Magnoliopsida > Apiales > Araliaceae > Panax > Panax notoginseng. Next base: position 79,870,878 of record CM029016.1, on the reverse strand, counting down.
AAAACAACATCATGTAGATAATTAAAAGCCTTTAATAAATTAATACCTTTTATTAATAAATGAATAAGATTGTTACAAAGTATATACTTTATCATCAAACATGATTGGCTTGTATGCATACTACTTTCAATCTCCTACTTGTACTAAAGTCAATCGTCATGGTATCTCATACTCTTCTTCTCTAAGTCACGATTATCCTGTTGTTGGATAAGCTTCAGTAAATGGATATGTAATGTTGTTCTTGAGGGTCCACTATCTTTATAGTGATTTTCCATCTTTCAATAATTCCTATAATCAAATGAAAGTTCCACAACACATGTTTAGATCCAAGATGAGACTTAAGAACTATTTCTAGTTCTGTAATAACTTTTATCCAAACAATCAACTTGCAGCTTCATTTATAGCTACTTACTTTGTCTTTATCACTAAACCATCAACTCATTGCTATTTGGAACCTTTCCAATTCATTGCACCACTGTTCAAGGTAACCCTTTACCTTAAAGTGAATTTTATGTCGTCTTGGTCTGTCTGAAAAACTTGAGTCTGTTAAGCCCTCTAGTTTTAATTCAGACTTACCATAAATCTGATCACATCTTTAGTGCCGGTTAAGTACTTTAAGATGTTTTTCACTGTCTCACAGTGAACTTCTCCAGAATATGACTGATCAACATCACGTTTCGTACATTTCATTGCATACATGATAATTACTCATGCGATCTCTCTTTTTGGAGTCTTTGGGGACTATTAAGAGAGATACACTCCATGTCTCATCAACATAAGATATCTCTTGGAGTTTGTCATGCTAAACGACTTTAGCATCAAATGAATGTACGCTCCTTGGGTTAAGCCGAGTATCCTTTTAAATCTATCTATATAGATTTACATCCCTAATTAAGATGCTCTTCCCAAATCATTCATGGAGGAATGTTTAGACAACTTTATTTTTTTTATTGTAGCATTGGTATGTTATTCCTCATCCATAGTATATCAACAAATAATACTAGAAATTTCACGATGCTCCCACTGACCCTTTTGTACACACTAGAACTCTTACCTTATTGTAAGTAACTAGATCATCATCTTCTATGATACGTACCTCATCATCATCATCATCCATGATGAATCCATACCTCCTAGGTATATTCAGTATTATTCCAGATTTACGATTCGGTTGTGGTACAATAGGTCTATCTACAGGTTCTTCTTATTTGACTTATAGTATTTTGTGGTTCTTGAACTCTTCAAGATCTATTATCCTCCCACTGCCCCTTCAAGGATAAACATTTTTATCTTAGAAGACAGCGTGTTTCGTAATAAACACCTTTTGCTAAGTAGGATTATAGAACATATGCCCTAAATTTACTTTAGGATGTCCCACAAATCTGTACTTGTCAAATTATGTCCCAAGCTTATCCTTTGAAACCTTTTCACATAAGTTAGACAACCTCTTATCTTAACATACTTAAGATTTAGAATCCTCCTTGTCCATAACTTTTATGGAGTCTTGGGGCTGGATTTTGAGGTTACCATTTCGTAGATATACAACCATTTCTAGGGCATGACCCTAGAATGATACTGGAATGTCGATAAAATCATTATGGACCGCACTATGTCCAACAAAGTATGATTTTTCCTTTCAGATACACCAATCAATTATTGCGTATCAGGAGACGTCCATTGTGAGAAAACTATTTGAGATTATCTAGAAACTTATTGCACAAGTATTTATTCCTTGATCTAATCAAAGAATCTTAATAATTTGCCAATTTGTTTTACTTCTGAATTCTTTAAACCATTCAAATAATTCACACTTGTATTTCAGCAAATACACACATTCAACTTTTGAATGATCATCTCCTTTTTCTTATATTAGTTTGTTCAATTTACAAAATAATTTTTCACGTAAGTCAAGTATACAAAATCTATTAAGTAATATTCCAGTTCTATAGAAAACATTATTATTATAAATAGAACAACAATTGTTCTTAAATATAATACCAAAGATTTCATTGTCCAACAGCAAAATGGAAATAATATTTCTAACAAGAGCTGAAATACAATAACAACTTATTGGCTTAATAAACTTGCCCGTAGGAATTGCTAAACTATAAGTTTCTATGGCTAATGTAGCAACCTTTGCTTCATTTCACACACATAGGATTACTTATATTTGTTTAGCTTTCTACTTCTGCTTGGTCCCTTCATAAATCTAAATTTATGATAACCAAAGCCGGTATCCAATACCCAAGTAGAATCTTGACTTAAGAAAAATTTATTTTAAATCATGAATAAAATTATATTTGTAACCGAAACTTCACTAAGTTTCTTCTGGTTAGCCTCTGCAAGATTTTTCTTACAGTTTCTTTCCAGTGTTCAGGCTTATTGCAGTGGAAGCAAACTCATTTGCTATACATATCAGTTTTGTTCTTAATATCCTTTGTTTACGCCTTTCTGTTTATCTTCTTTGAATAGTTCTTCTTTTCAGAAGATCCTTTAGCCCCTACCAGTAAGACATAGTCTGTCTTGGTTGAAAAGTGACTCTCAATATTTTTCAATATATTAAGCAAATCAGCGAGGCTGATATTTAGCTTGTTCATATAAAAAATTCACAACAATTATGAAAGGAATCCGGGAGTGAGTGCAAGATCAAATCTTGGCTCAACTCTCCATCCATGACAAAATCTGTTGTCCTAATTGATCAATCAAATTGATTATGTTAAGGACTTGTGTCTGCACTGTATTGTCATCGGTTATTCTAGATTGGAAGAGCTCCTTAGATATCTGATATCTATTAGTCCTACTTTCTTCACCATCAACTACTTGATGTACAGGAATATAGTAGGAGCATCCATAGTTTTATGCTGACGCTGAAGCTCGTTACTTATGGATGCGAGCATGATGCATTGAGCCAACTGTGCATCATCTTGCCACTTTCTAAAAGTAGCAATCTCTTCCTCAGATGCATTGTCTGCAACCATTGCAGGGATAGACGTATTAAGGACATAAGATAGCTTTTCAGCTGTGAGAACTTTTCTCAAATTCCTTAACCAATCCATTTAATTTGGTCTGGTTAATTTAGCATCTAATATGCTATGCAGTGATAGTAATTTAGATATTATAAAATTCTGTAAATGAATTTGTAGTTAACAATATTTTAGCATACATTCTTTTATTAATTACCAAAATAATTCAGGTCTTGTTTTAAATTGGTATCTCCCACTATTTTCATCAAACAATATTACCCTCACTTATATAGTTTGGCAAAATCTAATTAAAGATTTGCTAGTGAGAATAAGGATCTCATTTCAAATGTATATAGCCTTGTGGTGACACAACAAACTATATATAAATAAATAGGTAGACAACTGTTGTCAATTACATCATCTATGCAACTCCTTTTATTTTGCCTCTTTGATTATTTTGATCAAGTGGTGGCACATCCGAATCAAAATTATCCAAGTTAAGTCCAACCTAGCACTCCATATATTCAAAAAAGAAAAATATTGTCCTTGTGGTTACACAACAAAACAATACTGTTCAATTTTCTTTATAAGCATCAAATGTGATAAATTAACATCTTAAATACTTAATACTTGCCTTGTGGTGACACAACAAACTCATATTAAATATTTAATACTCTATTAATTTTATCATGCTAGAAGGCGACGTTCGATATTCCAAATATCTTTGAACGCTTAGGACTTAATATAAAATATTTGAGGGGTTTGTTATTAATTTGTCTCATCTTGTTTAGCGTGCATGCACATATATATATATATATATATATATATATATATATATATATATATATATATATATATATATATAGTATAAGCATGCACATATAGAATACTATATTCTAAACGGATTGATTATGGACTTTTATTCTAGTTTGGTTCACTAGAGCCACCAAGTGAACCAAAAGGTCAAACCCTAGGGGTGCAAGAATTAATATTTAAATATAACTATTACATTTAAACTCGGCCTCTATTATAAACGGGTCTTCAAGTGCTCCTTGCTCCTTGATCTCCAATTCTTCAAAATTAATTCTAACTATTCCTATTACAAAACTATTTTAAAATAAATAGAAACCTTGATCAGCAGTCAAGGGAAAGTACATAGAAGGGAGTTAGAATTTACATTAAGAAAAAATTAGAGAAGACGAGGTACGCAGACCCCATTTAATAAAACACATACATTCATTCATCCAACTAAAATAAAATCTAATCGTATTGGTCAATAGTCCATAATCAATCTCATTTATTATCATACACATCACCATATGCATCAATAAATAATATGCATCTCATGAATAATAAACATTCAATATATATATTGATATCATTTAATGGGCAAATTTAGTTAGTATAAAATTTATTTATTTTTGAATCAAAATAAACTCCTTTATTTTAATCCAAATTTAAATCAAAATAAAACTATTTTATTTTAATTTATCCAATTTTGAATAAAATAAACTATTTTATTTTAATCAAAATCATTAATCAAAATAAACTCCTTTATTTTAATTAATTATGGAATCCAATTCCAAGTAAAAAAAAACTTTTTTATTAAATGAAACACGGATTCTCTTTTCTATTCACAAATAAACTCCTTTATTTTGAATAATATGAAATCTTATTTCATATCTAAATAAACTCCTTTATTTAAGAAAAAACTGATTCTTTTTCCTATTCGCAAATAAACTCCTTTATTTTGAATAATATGAAATCTTATTTCATATCTAAATAAACTCCTTTATTTAAGGAAACATATAATCTAATTTCAACTCCAATTAGTTATCATGGAATCCAATTCCAACTCTAATTAGTTAGCATGAAATTTTAATATTAAAATTAAAATTAACCTTTTATTTTAAGATTAAAATAAACTTTTATTTAAATTATAAAATTATTATATATATAAATATGTATTACGTTAATATATATAATCACCTCCTTATATCCGTGAAGTAACATAGATAATCATACAAAATGTAATCATTTATTATATGATTCCTTTTCCAAAAGCAAATCCTGTAGTAAATGATTCACGCCACATTTACATAATATATACCAAAAGTGGAATATATATATATATATATATATATATATATATATATATATATATATATATATTCTAGGAAAAGTGATTCACAAGGTGGACTTTTGTGGTTAACATGTTAACAGAATCATGCACCATATATAATAATAAATAGTAGGAGTAATGATTAAATCACATGGAATCAATGGTATATTAATGCTTCAAGATAAGTAACGTGAATCACATGATATACTAAGAAGCAAAAGTATACTAATCACGGTTTTTCCTTTTCTTTTCCTTTTTTTTAATTTTATACAACAAAATTATGCTCAATTAAAATGTTCTAAACACATATCAATATACATATCAAATTTGAACAATTAATAATTCGCATAAAGGTTTGGCTCTGATGCCACTGTTAGGTTTGTAATATTCATGAACGCAATCAAATTGCACAAAATAAGCGGAAATGTGGAAAATCAGAGTTTTAAAATTTTACAAACCATATACCCGGATCATCATTTATGCACAATTATTAATTAAACGAAAAGATAAAGAATAAGAATCATACCCTCGAAGATTCGAGCTTCCTCAGGGACAAGTTCACCTCCAATCCTTTTCGCGTCCAACTTGAATCCACCGGGTTTGGTTCCTTCCTTTGATCAACATTAGCCACCCAAGTGTTTGGCCTCTAGTGGTGATCCACCAAGGGAGAAAAAGATCCAAGAAGATGGGTGTTTGGCAAAACTCTAGTTTTTTCTATCTCTATAGAAAAGGAGCGTACTCTCCAACAATTAGAATAACGTATATTTGATATCTGATATAAGACTCCTCTTATAAAGATATCAAGTAATCTTATTAAAATAAGGTATTATTTATTTAATTAAATTCTTTTAATTAAATGGGCTCCCTAATCTTATTAGGGATAATTAATTAACCTCCTTTAACTAATTTTTCCTCCTAATCCTATTAGGAATAAATGAGAGTACATATATTAAATTAATTCCTAAACTCTTTTAGAAATTAAAATAATAATAATTGTAATAATATTAATAAGACTCCTCTTATTAATTTATATTTAATATTTCTAAAATATTAAATAATAAATATTAAGCTATTTAATTTATTCTATCACCATAGATTAAATTAAATATATTTAACATATTATTACGATTATGTCATTAACTTCTTAAATAATTATTCTTTCTTTTATGGTGTGACCCTTTAGGTTCTCCATATTAAACCGGTTGTGAATAAATCAATTAGAATAATTCTAATCTTATTTAAATAAATAAATTAAACTATTAATTTATTTAAATAAATAATATTTATTCTACAATAGGGATAAGCCTCCCTAGCGATCAACGACTTTTCAGATAATATAGATTTTAACATTAATCATAAAAGAACCTTTGAGTAAATAGTTACCGTACAATTCAATCATTCCACCATACAATGTCCCAATTAAATATAAGACATGGAATTACTGTCAAGTCTTATTTAATTTAATTATATGTATTTCGACTCTTAAATGCACAATCCCAAATAATGCAAATTAGAAACTCCTTTCTAATTTCATTCTACCTTGGCCAAGGACTACTGGGTTGTCATTTATCGAATCACATAGGACATTTCTCTTCTTTTACTAGAAGTGGTAGATTCTTTATTGATCATACATTATCTCCATGTACAACTTATTATACCTAAGCATACCCTTTGATATACCCTAAGGGTCTTAAGGAAAAAGTTAAAGTATAACTCATCATACACAAGATACTATGATGATCTCAAGTCCAAGGATCACTTGTACTACTATCACTATAGGAATTCCTATTGACAGGCAAGTAAAACTCCATTAGGTATTCCTTAGCGAGCCACGTTCAGTGAACTTATTCTCTAATAAGCACATACATACTTGCTTTAGTGTCTCCACACAAATGATCATGAGATCTATCATCCTCATCTAATGAGTAAGCAACGTATGTACTAATCTATCCGGATTCACTAATCCCCAATTTAGTAATCCAACGATTGGGAACAATTTTAGTTTTAAGCTTTCTAAGAATTTAGATCTCATTAGAATGATCATCATCATTATTGTAAAAGAATTGCTTAAAACTATGGATTTATCACATATTATAAAACAGCATCATGTAGATAATTAAAAACCTTTAATAAATTAATACCTTTTATTAATAAATGAATAAGATTGTTACAAAGTATATGCTTTATCATTAAACATGATTGGCTTGTATGCATACTACTTTCATGAACCTACTGTAAAAATTTCAGAATTTTCCAGTGTATACACAGTGAGATATTCGACGGTAAAGTTTTAGGAGTCCTTTACGGAAATAGTCATTACACACAATCTATAACTCGAAACATGTCCGTTCTTTTTCCTACACGTAGATAACTTCTCAAGGTACCTTTGTGAATTTTCTCAGATTTTTAAGGGACATGAAACTGTCCGAAACAGACCCAAGAAAAATAGGACAAAAATTATTTTAGGGTTTTTGAACCCTTAACATTCCAAGTGGGCGGTTTTGGGGAAATCAGCTCCAAAGGATTCAAAACTTGCTAGATTTGTGTTCTATCACTTGGGTTTACTAGATAACTCATGTATCTAGCACCCTCCCTTTGACGGATCACAAATCTAAATTGGAAAACTTGACTTACACAAGATTTATTGGAAGAAAATAAGAGTTTTCACCCTTGGAGAACATATGCTCATATTCTTCCTCTAAGCCTTTGATCTAACACTCAAGATACTTAGTTCTATACATGATGATATGTAGGACTAGGATATCTTGAGTATTTATTCATAACCCCAACAAAACTCAAGTTAAAAAAAATAAAGTAGAAAAAGAAGATGAAGGTTAGGTTATACCTTGATTTAATGACAACCTTCCTTGATTTACCAAAGTAAGTGATGAACTTTGGATGCATTAACAAACTAGCACTCCTCTCTCTCTATATATATGGCCAAACCTCTCTCTCCTTTCTCTCTCTAGAAGTGGCTAGCTTGGGAGAAATTATAAGAGGAAGAATGAGAGAAGAAATGAAATGAAATGAAAAGATGAATTAAAAGGATACTTAGAAAAAATATAGATACACTTAGTGTATCTAGCACTTTTATTAAGCTTTGCCTTATCACTTAAATTAGTATAATCTTGATTAAGGATGCTTAATAAAGTGGCAACCAATGGGAGCGTGACAACCATGTCCTTTTGTGTAAGAGTTACTATAAATGGACCTTGCTTAGCTTAATTAGTTACCTTAAAAGGCTAATATGGACAGCCATATTTATGCCCACTAACTCCTTCATTTAGCTTTTATTTTAATGCATAAATTAGATAAATCAAATGTCTAAAATACCCTTAATCAAGTGGGCTAAGTTTGGGCTTGCATTTTATTTCTTTTGGGCTTCTACTTTAATTGTTTTGGGCTATGTAATAAACATAGTCTAACAATTTTAATATATGTTACCCAATTTAATTATTTAGGGTTTCCATTCCTAATCTTATGAAATTTAATTACCTATACATGTGACTTTAGCTCATAACCTAATTAGGTTCACAAGAATTAGGTTTAAAATTATTAGTCACTTGAAATATTAAGATTATCCACTTAAGTTAGTATACATATTAAATACTAACCTCTTCTTATTACCATAACCCTTAGATTATTTAATTGTCTCACCTAATTTATAATTAGGTTACGAGGCTTTCATTTTTAATGAAACCTATAAATGTATATATCCATAACTATAGCATACATGTTAATTGACTCATGCACCATTTCACATATGTTGTCACATATTAAATCACTGTATAACACAAAATTTTAAATATTAATAATGTACATATATATATAGTGACTTAAAATTCACGGTTATTACATTATCGCCGGGCTGGTACAGTGTATCTCGTTGTGAGCGCCGAGATTGAAGCTGGTTGCATTTGTAACAAGCATTTCTGAGGTTATTGCCGAAATTGTATTCCTTGGGGTTATCACCAAGGTTGGTGGCTGTTCCCATGGTTGGGACTGAGACTGGATACCTCGGGGTTATCTCCGAGATTAATCGGTCTTTTCCGGTGTGTGTTCTGATATTGATCTGTATGCCTCGGGGTTATCTCCGAGATTAGAATTGTTACTCCTAGATTGCGATCCGGGGTTGATGCTGAACTTCCGGTAGTATCCAGCATGGATATGGATCGTCTTTTAGGGTTCCCTCTTAAAAGACGAATCTGCTCTCCTGCAATGTTAGTGACAGGTGTACAGAAAATTTCGAGTGTCTACATTGAGTTTAAATCATCACGTTCTATGTCAACATTTTAATTTGATCTAACAGAGAAGATTCTTCACCTTGTTTTTTTAATTCTATCTTTAGAGATGAATTTTTAGCCTTAAGTATTTTGATTTCTTCAGTTAATTCTTAATTTAGTGTTTAAGAATCTTTGATAAGAATAGTGAGTGTCGAATTTTCAACTACAAGATTTTCAATAGAAATAATAAGTGTTGAATTTTCTATTTCAAGATCTTTGTTTATTTATTTAATATTAATTTTTCTAAAGAATCATTCTCTAGTTTTTCATTTTCTTCTTTTAAGGTTTCATTAATTATAATCAAATTTGAGTTTTCTATTTTAAGATTTCTGTTAGTCTTAATTAATTTTTCTAACAAAACTTTTAGTTTAATAAAGTCTTCTTTAATATTTTCATTATCTTCATATAAACAATTATATGCTTCTTGTAATTCATGATGTTGTTCATTTATATTATCTAAACTATGTGTGACAAATTAAATACTAAGTAATTGATGTTCCGGATTTACCTCAGATTTTGGTGATGACTCATTGTCTCCCATTAAACATAGATTTGTAATTGCCTCGGTTTGTTCGGCAATTCCATCTTCATCACTCAAATCCCAGACTTACTCAACTACTAGTACTTTGTTGTTGACTAGTTTTGGATAGTCCTTTTTGAAATGTCCATTTCAAAATGTGTATTTGAATTCTCATTGGAGCTAACATTTCTGAAGTTGCTGTTGTTTGCTTTGAAGTTTGCTCCTTGTGCTTTTGGCTTGAAGACTTTCTTGCCTTTAAAGTTGTTGAAGTTGTTGTTTGTCTTTAGATAGCCTTTACCATATCTTTTGGCTTTACTTTGAATTACTTTCTTGAGTTGTCTTGATAATTGATGTGACAACCCGAATTTTTGAAAATTATTTAAATAAGAATTTAATAAATAAAATTCTTATTATAAGATGTTTTGAGTTTGAGTATGTGTATATATGTGTTATGTATTATGAAATATGTGATTTGGTGTTAAGAGAATTATATATTCACATATTGGTGAAAAAGAAGTTTAATAGTTAATTAAAATATTGAGAAAATTAAGTGAAATTATTACGGAAAGGAAATTAACTGAATAATATTAGTTAATTTAATTAAGTTAAAAATTATATTATGAAATAATATAATTTGATTATCATGCCTTGATTGGCGATGGAATTGTTATTAATTAATATTTCATTAATAATGTGAGTAATTCGCTTAATTAAAATAGTGAATTAGTGTAAGTATATTTCTTTTAATAAATGAGGGAATAATATATTACATATGAGTGTAATATGTTAAAGTAATACGATTGTCAATCTTGTAAATAGTTACATTATTTATCGAATAAAATAATTATATTAATTAGAATATTTATCGAATTGAATAAATATTCAATGGAGATTATTATGAAAATATTCTAAATTAATAATTAAATATAGAAAGATAATGATTTGTTAAATAAAATTGGAGTTATATTTGTTAAATAATTTAATTAAATATTATTTAATTAAATTAGATGCGACATTTCTAAACCATATAATAAGTGAATGATTAAAATAAATTAAAAAGGGGTATTTAGTGTACTAGCCAAACAAGGTCTTATGACCTTTGTTATATTGTAATTGCTGAGACCCTTAACGCGTAAACCGTTTTTGGCCCATAATAAATGTTTACAAACATTTGAGTCAACACATACATGCACACAATTTTTCATTTGTTAGGCACATGCCTCCCACTTGCATACACAGCACAAACATACATGACACAACTCACACACGTCACATCACACACATATGTACATATATTATATAACATATATATACAAATATATAATATCATTTTGAAAAAGAAATATGAATCTCCTTACCCTAGGAAATGTTACTATATGAATTAATTTTCTTAACACCTGATATTTGATTTATCAAGATCAGAAAATAAATTCAATTAGAGTTTTGGAAATAAATATTCTTTCAAGATAAAAATAAGATAATTTAAAATCATTTTAATGTTTTAATCTTATGTAGAGGATTCTACCTATTTGACCAATTTACCTAATTTGTTATCATAAAAATAAAATTATAAGATTTGGAGACCTATCAAGTATCAAGACAGCGACTAAGAATCTGCACATCAAGTCCAAGCATCATGAAGAAATCAGAAAGTATAACAAAAGCTAAAGTTATAGTAGCAGTGATAATACAGAGTACAAGTCTATGACTTCAATCACTCTACTGTCGACATTAAAAAGAATACAAGAACAGAAAGCTCAAGAAAAGCGTAAGGCATAATCCAACAGATCGTAGAGTCTGTGTCTGGTCTGACAATTAGACTGACAAATGTAACGTTACAAAAACATAAGTCTTCAAAAAATATATTCTTGGAAGAAAACAAAGGTATATCTATTGGCTCTAGTTGACTGAAAGCAAGTTGTCAGAAAAGCTAGAAAGGATACTTATTGTTGTGACAAATCCTAAGTCAGAAACTATGCTGACACAAAGCCTAAGAAAGTCAACATAAAAAATATCAAAGTATCTAAGCATTAAATGCTCCAACATATACTTCTCAACGGATATATTTCAAAGGATTTTAAAAGACAACATCTTTCAAAAGTAATTATGATGATGAGCACTGAATGTTAATATACAAGAAAAACTGCTAGGTTTGTAATATTCATGAACGCAATCATATTGCACAAAATAAGCGGAAGCATGGAAAATCAGAGTTTTAAAATTTTACAAACCATATACCCGGAGCATCCTTTATGCACAATTATTAATTAAACGAAAATATGAAGAACAAGAATCATACGCTTGAAGATTCGAGCTTCATCATGTACAAGTTCACCTCCAATCTTTTTTGCATTTAACTTGAATCCACTAGGTTTGGTTCCTTCCTTTGATCAACGTTAGCCACCCAAGTGTTTGGCCTCTAGAGGTGATCCACCAAGGAAAAAGAAATATTCAAGAAGAAGGGTGTTTGACAAAACCCTAGTTTTTCTATCTCTAATAGAAAAGGGTGTACTATCCAACAATTGGAATCACGTCTATTGATATCTGATATAAGACTTCTCTTATAAAGATATCACTTAACCCTTTTAATCTAATTAGAAAATAAGGTATTATTTAATTAATTAAATTCTTTTAATTAATTAAGCTCCCTAATCTTATTAGGGATAATTTATTAAACTCTTTTAATTAATTTAACCTCCTAATCTTATTAGGAATATATGAGAGTACTTTTATTAATTAATTCTCAAACTCTTTTAGGAATTAAATAATAATAATAATAGTAATAATAATAATAATAATAATAAGACTTCTCTTATTAATTTATATTTAATATTTCTAAAATATTAAATAATAAATATTAAGCTATTTAATTTATTTTATCACCATAAATTAAATTAAATATACTTAACTTATTATTACGATTATGCCATTAACTTCTTAAATAATTATTCTTCCTTTTATGGTGTGACCCTTTAAGTTCTCCATATTAAACCGGTTGTGGATAAATCAATTAGAACAATTCTAATCTTATTTAAATAAATAAATTAAAATATTTATTTACTTAAATAAATAATATTTATTCTACAATAGGGATAAGCCTCTCTAGCGATTAACGACTTTTCAGATAATATAGCTTTCAACATTAATCATAAAAGAACATTTGGATAAATAGTTACCGTACAATTCAATCCTTCTACCATACAATGTCTCAATTAAATATAAGACATGGAATTACTGTCTAGTCTTAATTTATTTAATTATATGTATTTTGACTCTTAAATGCACAACTCCAAATAATGCAAATTAGAAACTCCTTTCTAATTTCATTCTGCCTTAGCCAAGGACTACTGGGTTGTTATTTATCGAATCACATAAGACATTTCTCTTCTTTTACTAGAAGCGATAAATTATTTATTGATCATACATTATCTCCTTGTATAACTTATTATACCCAAGCATACACTTTGATATACCCTAAGGGTCTTAAAAAATAAGTCAAAGTATAACTCATCATACATAAGATACTTTGATGATCTCAAGTCCAAAGATCACTTGTACTATTATCACTACAGGAATTTCTATTGACAGTCAAGTAAAACTCCATTAGGTATTCCTTAGCGAGCCATATTCAGTGAACTTATTCTCTAATAAGCACCTACATACTTGCTTTAGTGTCTCCACACAAATGATCATGAGATCAATCATCTCATTCAATGAGCAAGCAACGTATGTACCAATCTATCCGGATTCACTAATCCCTAATTTAGTAATCCAACGATTGTGAACTATTTTAGTTTCAAGCTTTCTAAGAATTTAGATCTCATTAGAATGATCATCATCATTATTCTAAAAGCATTGCTTAAAATTATGGGTTTATCACATATTATAAAGCAGCATCATGTAGATAATTAAAAGTCTTTAATAAATTAATACTTTTATTAATAAATGAATAAGATTGTTACAAAGTATATGCTTTATGATCAAACATGATTAGCTTGTGTGCATACTACTTTTAATCTCCCACTTGCACTAAAGCCAATCGTTATGGTATCTCATACACTTCTTCTCTAAGTGACGATTATCCTGCTGTTGAATAAGCTTCAGTATATGGATATACGTGTAATGTTGTTCTTGAGAATCCACTATCTCTATAGTGATTTCCATCATTCAATGATTCCTTTAATCAAATGAAAGTGCTGCAACACATGTTTAGATCCAATATGAGACTTAGGAACTATTCATAGTTTTGTAATGAACTTTTCATCCAAACAATCAACTTGCAACTTCATTTACAGCTATATACTTTGTCTTTATCACTAAACCAACAACTCTTTGCTGTTTGAAACCTTTCCAATTTACTGCACCACTGTTTAAGGTAACACTTTACCTTCAAGTGAATTTTCTGTTATCTTGGTCTCTCTGAAAAACTTGAGTCTGTTAAGCCCTCTAGTTTTAATTTAGACCCACCATAAATTTTAATCACATCCTTAGTGCCGGTTAAGTACTTTAAGATGTTTTTCACTGTCTCACAATGATCTTTTCCAGAATATGACCGATCAACATCAGGTCTCGTATATTTCATTGTATACATGATTGTCTCTCATGCGATCTCTCTTTTCAGGAGTCTATGGAGACTATTAAAAGAGATACACTCCATGGCTCATCAACATGAGACATCTCTTGAAGTTTGTCATGCTAAACGACTTTAGCATCAAATGAATATACGTTCCTTGGATTAAGTCGAGCATCCTCTTAAATTTATTTATATAGATTTGTATCCTCAATTAAGATACTCTTCCCAAATCATTCATGGATGAATATTTAGATAACTTTATTTTTACTGATTGTATCATTGGCATGTCATTCCTTATCCGTAGTATATCAACATATAATACTAGGAATATCACGACGCTCCCACTGACCCTTTTGTACACACTAGGTTCATTCTTATTTTTGATAAAATCAAACTCTTTTGATTGTCTCATCAAAATGAATGTTCCACATTTGAGAAGTTTGCTTCAATCCATTTCTCTGAGTGTCTACAATTCTTCCCTCATCATATGTAACTGGATTATCATCTTCTATGATACGTACCTCACCATCATTATCCATGATGAGTCCATACCTCCTAGGTATCTTCGGTACTATTCCAGATTTACGATTCAGTTGTGGTACAATAGGTCTATCTACAGGTTCCTCTTAGTTGACTTTTAGTATTTTGTGGTTCTTAAACTCTTCAAGATCTATTATCCTCCCACTAGCCCCTTTAATGATAAACACCTTTATCTTAGAAGGTAGCGTGTTTCGCAACAAACACCTTTTGATAAGTAGGATTATAGAACATATACCTTAAACTTACTTTAGGATGTCCCACAAATCTATACTTGTCAAATCTTGTCCCAATCTTATCATTTGAAACATTCTCACATAAGTTGGACAACCCCTTATCTTAACATACTAAAATTAGGAATCCTTCCTGTCCATAACTTTTATGGAGTCTTGTGGTCGAATTTTGAGGTTACCTTTTCGTAGATAAGCAACAATTTCTAGGACATTATCCCTGAAGGATACTGAAATGTCGGTAAAATCATTATGGACTGTACCATGTCCAATAAGGTATGATTTTTTCTTTTAGATACACCAATAAATTACTGTGTATCAGGAGGAGTCCATTATGAGAAAACCATTTGAGATGATCTAGAAACTTATTGCACAAATATTCCTTCATCGATCTAATCAAATAATCTTAATAATTTGCCAATTTATTTCACTTCTGAATTCTTTGAACCTTTCAAATGATTCAGACTTGTATTTCATCAAATACAAACATTCAACTGTTTGAATGATCGTCATATTTTCTTATACTAGTTTGTCCAATATGCAAAATAATTATTTATGTAAGTCAAGTACACAAATCCATTAAGTAACATTCCAGTTCTATAAAAACTTTATTATTATTATAAATAGAACAAAAATTGTTCTTAAATAAAATACCAAAGATTTTATTGTCCAACAACAAAATGAAAATAATATTTTTAACGAGAACTGGAATACAATAACAATTTATTGACTTAATATATTTACCCATAGGCATTGCTAAACTTTAAGTTTCTATGGCTAATGTTGCAACCTTTGCATCATTTCCCACACATAGGATTACTTATCTTTGTTTAGCTTTCTACTTCTGCTGGGTCCCTTCATAAATCTATATTTATGATAACCAAAGCCGGTATTCAATACCCAAGTAGAACCTTAACTTAAAAAAAAACTATTTCAATTATGAACAAAAATATATTTGTAACCGAAACTTCACTAAGCTTCTTCTGATTAGCTCTGCAAGATGCTTCTCGCAGTTTCTTTTCCAGTGGCCAAGCTTATTGTAGTGGAAGCAAACTCCATTGCTATCTGTATCAGTTTTGTTCTTATTATCCTTTGTTTTTGCCTTTTCTATTTACCTTCTTAGAATCGTTCTTCTTTTTAGAAGATCCTTTGGCCCCTACCAGTAAGACTTGGTCTTTAATGGTTGGCAAGTGACTCTCAACATTTTTCAATATGTTAAGCAAATCAGCGAAGCTGATATCTAGCTTGTTCATATGAAAAATTCATAACAATTGTGAGAAGGAGTCCAGAGTGACTACAAGATCAAATCTTAGCTCAGCTCTCCATCAATGACAAAACCCGTTGTCCTTATAATTCAATCAAATTGATCATATTAAGGACTTTTGTCGGTACTGTAGTGTCATTGGTCATTGTAGATCGGAAGAGCTCCTTAGATATTTGATATCTATCAGTCCTATTTTTCTCACAATCAACTACTTGATGTGCAGGAGTATAGTAGGAGCATCCATAGTTTCATGTTGACGCTGAAGCTCGTTACTCATGGATGCGAGCATGATGCATTGAGCCAACTATGCATCATCTTGTCACTTTCTAAAAGTAACAATCTCTTCCTCAGAGGCATTGTCTGCAACCATCGTAAGAAAGACGTATTAAGTACATAAGATAGCTTTTCAGCCATGAGAACTATTCTCAAATTTCTTAACCAATCCGAGTAATTCGGTCCGGTTAATTAACATCTAATATGTTTTGCAGTGATAGTAATTTAGACATTGTAAAATTATGTAAATGAATTTGTTCTTAACAACATTTTAGCATAAATTCTTTTATTAATTACCAAAATAATTTAGGTCTTATTTTAATTTGGTATCTCCCGCTATTTTCTTTAAACTATATTACCCTCAATATATATAGTTCGACAATATCTAATTGAAGATATGCTAGTGAGAATAAGGATCTCATTTCAAATGTATATGGTCTTGTGGTGACACAACAAACTATATATAAATAAATAGGTAGATAACTCTTATCAATTATATCAACTATGCAACTCCTTGTATTTTGCCTCTTAGATTATTTTGATCAAGTGGTGGCACATCCGAATCAAAATTATCCAAGTTAAGTCCAACCTAGCACTTCCATATATTCAAAAAAGAAAAACATTGTCCTTGTGGTGACACAACAAAACAACATTGTTTAATTTTCTTTATAAGCATCAAATGTGATAAAATTAACATCTCAAAGAATTAAGATAAGTCTTGTAGTGACACAACAAATTTATAATAATTAATTGATACTCTATTATTTTTATCATGCTAGAAGGCGACGTTCGATATTTCAAATATCTTTGAACGCTTAGGACTTAATATAATTTATTTTAGGGGTTTGTTATTAATTTGTCTCATCTTGTTTAGCGCGCATGCACACACACACACACACACACACACACACACACACACACACACACACACACACACACACACATATATATATATATATATATATATATATATAGTATAAGCATGCACATATAGAATACTATATTCTACCCGGGTTGATTATGGACATTATTCTAGTTTGGTTCACTAGAGCCACTAAGTGAACCAAAAGGTCAAACCTAGGGATGCAAGAATTAATATTTAAATATAACTATTACATTTAAACCTGGGCTCTATTACAAATGGGTCTTCAAGCGCTCCTTGCTCCTTGATCTCCAATTCTTCCAAATTAATTCTAACTATTCCTATTACAAAACTATTTAAAATAAATAGAAACCTTGATCAATAGTCAATGAGAAGTACATAGGAGGAAGTTAGAATTTACATTAAGAAAAAATTAGAGAAGACGAGGTACGCAGACCCCATTTAATAAAATTCATACATTCATGCATCTAACTAAAATAAAATCCAATCACATTGGTCAATAGTCCATAATCAATCTCATTTATTATCGTACACATTACCATATGCATCAATAAATAACATTCATCTCATGAATAATAAACATTCAATATATATATTGATATCATTTAATGGGCAAATTTAGTTAGTATAAAATCTAATTTTGAATCAAAATAAACTCCTTTATTTTAATCCAAATTTAAATCAAAATAAACCTCTTTTATTTTAATTTATCCTATTTTGAATAAAATAAACTATTTTATTTTAATTAAAATCTTTAATCAAAATAAACTCATTTATTTTAATTAATTATGGAATCCAATCCCAAGAAAAAAAATAACTCCTTTATTAAAGGAAACACGAATTCTCTTTCCTATTAACAAATAAACTCCTTTATTTTAAATAATATGAAATCTTATTCCATATCTAAATAAACTCCTTTATTTAAGAAAATACGGATTCTCTATCCTATTCACAAATAAACTCCTTTATTTTGAATAATGTGAAATCTTATTTCATATCTAAATAAACTCTTTTATTTAAGGAAATACGGATTCTCTTTTCTATTCACAAATAAATTCCTTTATTTTGAATAATATGAAATCTTATTTCATATCTAAATAAACTCCTTTATTTTAAGGAAACATGAAATCCAATTTCAACTCCAATTAGTTATCATGGAATCCAATTCCAACTCTAATTAGTTAGCATGAAATTCAATTTTAAAATTAAAATAAATTTTTTATTTTAATTATAAAATAATTGAAAATAATATATATATATATATATATATATATATATATATATATATATATATATATATATATATATATATATATATATATATATATATATATATATATTATAACCAAGCCCATGACAAGTAATCATAAGAATGATACTTCCTTTATAACGATTTTTTCTATTTTTTTTCACAAATTTTATTAAACAAAACTATGCTCAATTAAATTATTCTAAATGCATATCAATATACATAGCAAATTAAAATAATAAATAATTCGCATAAAGGTTTGGCTCTGATGCCATTGTTAGGTTTGTAATATTCATGAACGCAATCATATTGCACAGAATAAACAGAAGCATGAAAAATCAGAGTTTTAAAATTTTACAAACCATATACCTAGATCATCCTTTATGCACAATTATTAATTAAACGAAAATATGAAGAACAAGAATCATACCTTTGAAGATTCGAGCTTCCTTAAGTATAAGTTCACCTCCAATCTTTTTCGCGTTCAACTTGAATCCACCAGATTTGGTTCCTTCCTTTGATCAACGTTAGCCATCCAAGTGTTTGTCCTCTAGAGGTGATCCCCCAAGGAAGAAGAAATATTCAAGAAGAAGGGTGTTTGGCAAAATACTAGTTTTTCTATCTCTCATAGAAAAAGGTGTACTCTCCAACAATTGGAATCACGTCTATTGATATCTAATATAAGACTCCTTTTATAAAGATATTAGTTAACCCTCTAATCTAATTAGAAAATGGGGTATTATTTAATTAATTAAATTATTTTAATTAATTAAGCTCTCTAATCTTATTAGGGATAATTAATTAAACTCTTTTAATTAATTTAACTTTCTAATCTTATTAGGAATATATGAGAGTATTTTTATTAATTAATTCCCAAACTACTTTAGGAATTAAATAATAATAATAGTAATAATAATAATAATAAGACTCTTTTTATTAATTTATATTTAATATTTCTAAAATATTAAATAATAAATATTAAGCTATTTAATTTATTCTATCACCATAGATTAAATTAAATATACTTAACTTATTATTACGATTATGCCATTATCTTCTTAAATAATTATTCTTCCTTGTATGGTGTGACCCTTTAGGTTCTCCATATTAAATTGGTTGTGAATAAATCAATTAGAACAATTTTAATCTAATTTAAATAAATAAATTAAAATATTAATTTATTTAAATAAATAATATTTATTCTACAATAGGGATAAGCCTCCCTAGCGATTAACGACTTTCCAGATAATATAGATTTCAACATTAATCATAAAAGAACCTTTGAGTAAATAGTTACTGTACAATTCAATCCTTCCACCATACAATGTCCCAATTAAATATAAGACATGGAATTACTGTCAAGTCTTAATTTATTTAATTATATGTATTTCGACTCTTAAATGCATAACTCCAAATAATACAAATTAGAAACTCCTTTCTAATTTTATTCTGTCTTGGCCAAGGACTACTGGGTTGTCATTTATCGAATCACATAGGATATTTCTCTTCTCTTACTATAGATTCTTTATTGATCATACATTATCTCAATGTATAACTTATTATACCTAAGCATACTCTTTGATATACCTTAAGGGTCTTAAGGAATAAGTCAAAGTATAACTCATCATACATAAGATACTTTGATGATCTCAAGTCCAAAGATCACTTGTACTACTATCACTACATGAATTCCTATTGACAGACAAGTAAAACTCCATTAGGTATTCCTTAGCGAGCCACGTTCAGTGGACTTATTCTCTAATAAGCACCTACATACTTGCTTTAGTGTCTCCACACAAATGATCATGAGATCAATCATCCTCATCCAATGAGCAAGCAACGTATGTACCAATCTATCCGGATTCACTAATCCCCAATTTAGTAATCCAACGATTGGGAACTATTTTAGTTTTAAGCTTTCAAAGAATTTAGATCTCATTAGAATGATCATCATCATTATTCTAAAAGCATTGCTTAAAACTATGGGTTTATCACATATTATAAAGCAGCATCATGTAGATAATTAAAAGTCTTTAATAAATTAATACTTTTTATTAATAAATGAATAAGATTGTTACAAAGTATATGTTTTATGTTCAAACAAGATTGGCTTGTGTGCATACTATTTTCAGCGTATACTTCTCAACGAATATATTTCAAAGGAGTTTAAAAGACAACATCTTTCAAAAGTAAATATGATGATGAGCACTGAATGTTAATATACAAGGAAAACATCATCAAAGATGAACATTGAGTTGAACAAAAGAAAACTTAGAGTAAGGTCCACCATACGACTAGAGAAATATTTAAGGTTGCCAAGTATAAAAGAGAAGGAGATTAAATGTGATAACCCGAATTTTTGAAAAGTATAAAAATAAGAATTTAATAAATAAAATTCTTATTATGAAACGTAATGGGCTTGAATGTATGAATGTAGATGTGGTGAATACATTTATGTGATTTATGTGTTAGATTTAAAATGTATATAATTATGAAGTATATACATTTTTTGGAAAATAAGATTCAATAGTGAATTAAACTATCACTATTGAAGAAAGTGGATGAAATTAATTATGAAATATGATATGGATAATTTGTGATTAAAGGTAAGTGTATAATTATCCAATTTTGATTAATAATTAAAATTCATGTAATTAGAATATGAGGTAATTTTTATATGCATGGAAATGTCTAAAGTGTGGAATTATGTAAATGTGTGTGTGTGTGTGTGTGTGTGTGTGTGTGTATATATATATATATATATATATATATATATATATATATATATGTAAATGTATGTATCTGTTGTAAGAACAAAAATAGGATTGTTGGGAATAAGAAATAAACAATTAAACAAAGTGGCTGAGTCATATCTTTCAAAGTAGGAGATGCCATCTACTTATGATAATGGGGACATTAAGCATACAGTGTTTAAATTAAAGAGAGAGATAATAAGCCACTGTGGGGAGATTTCTAAAATGGATATGTAATGACCATATATAATTTTTTCTCTGTTCAACTTCCCTCCACCATCTCTATCTATCTCTCTACTTCCTTAGAAACAAAGGTTGATACAGAACAGGGACAAAATAGTTTGTGTGACGCTCCCAAATCTATACACCCACGGTATCCGATCTGGTGTTCATAACTAACTAATTAATATAACGCTCCCAAATCTATACACACGTGGTATCCGATTCCGTGCTCATATCTAACTGTTTATCTATACATATTTGATAAGATACAATTCCTATTTATCTAAAGTTCACAGCATCCCATAACAGATAATAATTCTTGTTAGAACTATTGTTGTGTTTAGATAACCTCACTAGATGTATAGACTGTATCTTTAAATAGTATCTATCTATCTGAAATCCAGAATATCAGCAATAACATAATAAGTCCATATTGCCACTATCCTCCCTCAGATGTATAGTCTATATCTCGTGAATATCTCAACCATATCAGTAATACCTATCTATCTGAAATCCATAGTATCAGTAATAACAAGAACAATCCATATTGCCAATACCCCCACTTAGAAATATAGTTCCCAAAGATATCCTACTAAAACAATAATTCTAATAACACATCTAAGAATGTAAATGTAACACGAGTGCGGAAACAAAAGATGATATTATAGCTTATATAAAAGGTTCAATTACATGGTTCTTCATAAAGAGTTCTTTATTACAACTGTCTTTACAAGACTTACATTACACTAGAAAGTAATTTAAACTAATCTAAAGATGACCTTTTCCCCTTGATGGTTCCAGACGTGTCGGGTTACCATCTAATACTGCAAATGAAATGATTTGCAAGAATGAGTTGTGACAAGCTCCGCAAGTTTATATTTATAAACATAATGTAGGATTTGAAGAACGACAGTTCAATAATTTTACTCAACTGAGTGTTGATTACCATTTTTGGAATTTTTATTTCAACTATTTCTATCAATCACAAAGACTTAGAAATCTTGTTCGGATATGAGATAGGGGATCAGCTAATTCAACATCCTAGGAGTATGCATATCATCCTAATTGTGCCCACGTGCACATAGTGTCAATTTATTGACACAATATAAATCCCTCCCAGGGAAGTTTCAACTTAGTATAGGATATCTTACTAAAATAATTTGGTTCGACATAACAGTTTATGCTTGATAAATAATAATTCAATATCACATGAATAAATAATTTATTTCTTAGTTATGCTGAAGCTATAGCAATAACTTCACAATAATAGGTAACACATGTGGTTTGGTATAATATATCGAAAAGCAATCAAGATTAAAATATTGCTCGAAGTAAAAGTAGGCTTCAAAAACTTGCGTAGAGAACTTGCGTAAAGTAACAAGATAGGTTAGAAGACTTGCTCAATAAGAGGTTAAGGTTAGAAAACTTGTGTAAAGTAATAAAATAGGTTAGAAGACTTGCCTGTGCGAAAATCGTCTATGTAACACTACTCAAAATGTTTAGGATACCTAAATATGTTCAAACATATTTATATAACACATTAGTATTGATAACAATACCTGACTACTCAACCTTTTCAAGTTCGGTCTCAGTTTGACATGATTTTGGTGTCCTAAAACATTATCAAATATTTAACAAGTTAATATCTGGGTTAAACTTTAATTATAAACCTTATTATGCTTTTGAATAATTTATTTATCATTTATAAGAATTTTTAGAAGCTTATAATAATTTTTAGATATTTAATTATCTATTAAAATGATTTTTAAATTATTATTTATTATTTTTAAATAATTAATATTCACTTAGAATATTATTTAAAACTTTATTACTATTTTTAAATAATTTATAACTATTAAATATGATTTTTAAATCATTAATATCATTTTTAAATAATTAATTATTATTTTATAAATGATTAATCTAATTAAATCATTAATAACTTATTTATTAATAATATTTAAATAAATACAATATTTATGAAATTTATGTAAAATATTAAAAGTTAATTTTTATAACTTGAAATAATTTTATAATTATTTATTAATTATTTATAATTTATTTAATTTTATTTACTATATGTCGCTAAAGGTCTATAGTGACAGAAAGTGTGGCTATAGGTGTTCTTCAGCCTTGAAGAACAACCTTAGTCATTGCTTAGGGGTCACTTTGACCTAACTTTAATTTCTAGTTAATTATGATTCTAGGTTTGCAAGTGTATTGGTATTGTAGTACTCAAGAAAGGCTACAACAACATACAAAGCTTAGACTTTAGCAATAACATAACATGAAGTTATAAATGTTAAAAGTCTCTATCAGAGCTGTTCTTAGGTTTCTGGGTAACCCAGAACAGTGGTCATGGTCGGTCAACGCTTTTGTGGCTCAAATATCTTTCAATTCGTGTATTAGATGTGTGTTCTAGTTGTTGTAACATGTAGTCCATATACCAAATTACATATATGAAACACTGGTTTGGACTGAGTAAGAGTTTAAGGACTAGATCTAGGCTGGTCAAAGTACAACCAAAGACTGTTCTTGGTGTTCTTCATGTTTCTGGGTTTTCCAGAAAATGCAGTCATGATCGGTCAACGATATTTGACCATTAATTCTAGTAAACCTATGAATTAAATATGAATTTGAGTGTCATAGATATATAGTATATATGTTAGGGTATCATTATATAACACTTAGACAGCCCTATAACAAACAGGAAGTAAAATAGAAGCCGGTCAAACCACCCTGTTCAACCTGTTCTTGAGGTTTCTGGGTAACCTAGAAACCAGAAACTCGTGGTCGGTCAATGACCTTTGACCACTCATACCTTTCAATATATGAATCCAATGGTCCTTATTCTTCTTCTAGCTTACTAACCTCATGTAATACTACAACTAGCATACAATTAATAAACTTAGATATTAACATACAATGATCTACAGGCTTTGACATTAGGCTGTCAGACTTGTTTTTCCAGAATTTTCAGATTGCTTAAAACGCCACTTTGGTGCATCTAGATGTTATGGAAACATGATCTACCAACCCAAAACACTTACTTAAATGTAATTACACCTAATTAAACAATAAAACATCAAATCTAACAAAGCATCAAAGATCTAGGGTAAAATTAGGGTTTATACCTTTCTTGATCAAAAACTTGATTTCTACTTCTGATTCTGATCTTGCTACTACCAGGGCTTCTTATGGTATGTAATATGAGTATAGAGGTTTAAGAAATTCGTGGGTT
Organism: Panax notoginseng; assembly: GCA_016801055.1. Taxonomy (NCBI): domain Eukaryota; kingdom Viridiplantae; phylum Streptophyta; class Magnoliopsida; order Apiales; family Araliaceae; genus Panax; species Panax notoginseng. The sequence goes on along the minus strand of CM029016.1, from coordinate 79,845,765 downwards.
TGGCCAAGGATAGGGCTGGTATTTATAGAATTTTGCAACTACGATTTTGGTCATTTTTCACCTACTTGCCTCCACAAAGATATGATCCTTTGAACTTGTGCTGCTTGGGAAGTGATATCAGGTCATGTGCAGTATTGGAACTTGGTTTCGTGTCTTGCCAGCTACTTGTGAGCTAGTTCATCATAATTAGTAGCCTAATCTTGCCCTAATCCACCTTAATCTTGATTAGGGTTTTGGATTTTATGATTAAGATTACTTAATAATGTAAATAACACCTAATTAAAGTTTAATAACCATGATTAGGGTTTAAGATAACCTAATTAGGGTTAGTTCTAATCATTTAGGATTAAGGTTTAGGTATTAGGTTTATGGTTTTGTAATTTAGGTTTAGGGTTTCCTAATTTAGGGTTTTCACAGATCCCAACAAGCAGCCAAAGCGTTTTGTCAGTGTAAGCACGACAAAGTAGCTTGTCAAAACACATATAATGAAAAGTCTGATTTCGGAAGAAAAATGAAGCACAAGGTGTCAAGCACGTTAATTTTTGGATAACAATCTATTTGAACTAATTTCTATAGTAGAGTATATAACAACACAATACACATTCAGAACAGAGAGATTTTATTTAATAAACACAGAATTTACATAACCGAGTCTTATTAGGGTTTTGTGATTTCACAGATTGTAGAAAAGAAAATCCATCTCATGCTATATCATTGTACTTCAATCCTGTTCCAGTTTATTCCTTGAACCCTCAATATCATTACAACCATTCCACACCTTCTTCTACTTTCTCTATATTGTCAAACCCATGCGCTCCCAATCGTTGTCTAAAACCTTCTTGGGTTCGGTTAAAAACATGAAATTCATCAAGGAAGTGAAACTATAAAACTTAATTGCAGTTCTTTACAATAATTAACAATTAGGGTTCAAGAAATATTATATCAATTACTGTCCACAAAGGGATTGAAGTTGGAATTTTATCAAGTAAATAAGGAGAGTTCAAAACTTTTGGTTTGGTTAGCAAGAATTGAATGTTATTTTTATATAATTGATGGAATAACTGTTATGTTAACTATGATTTAGTGTGAAAGAGATTAGTTGTGTTGTGTGGAGTAATAAGGGAGGAAAATCTGGGTTAAGACAAACATAAACATCTGTGAATTCTGTCCCGAAAAAGGTTGCACATTAGATGTTTGTTAAAAGTCCTCTATGGACTATTTTGGTTAAAAACCAAATATTAGACAAAACCAAGACTTGAACTAGATGTATATCCTTTATATGATGATAAATAAAGAGTTTGGGCATACTAAGTTAAAACGAAAAGCAATTTGAAACCAAAACAAAGATTGAAAAGTTGTAAGATGGGTCAATGTTGGCCACAATTTTTGGGCTGATTGTAAGATATGAAATGGATGTCTATTAATATAAAATCATAGTTTAACACGTCATTTTTATCCTACTCAACAATAGACTTGAATCAAGATAAAAGCTAGAATTTTAAAATTTCTCAAAGTGGCCAAAATGAGAAGAATGTCGATGCGTTTCAGCAGCAGTAGTTTACAGCGGCATGTTGTAGGGCAGCACAAGGACGTCCCTTGCGCTCTGAACTATTATGTGTTATTTACCCAAGACGTTTGGTTAAAATTTTCTTAAATGGAAGGGTACACCACCTATATAGTATTCAAAATTCAACACAAATGAATTAAGGATGTGGGGAATTAAAACTACGCGAAGCAAGGGGCAAGGAAAGCAGTTGCTGCCTATTGGCAGCAGCGGGTGGTAGCGAATAGCTGCTATAACAGCTTGGTACGAGCAAATTTTGGCCTTGTGTATCGGGTTGCTAAATCACTCGCAAAGATTAGTTTACAATTTTTGTTGTTATGGAAAGATATATGAGGTATAACCTATCTTAAACTCAATATAAAGGAGTCAATAGGTTAAGATGATAAAGTTAGCAAGAATAAGTGTTCAAATTTAAGGATTTCCCAACCAAGTTAGATTTGGCTACTGAAATTATAGGCTAACGGCCTTTTTTGGTAGTCTAAAGAAACGTAATAGTATTTAACACATTGGTGCATGGAAATGAAACTATAAATTATTACGAAAACTATATGTTACTTATACAAGTTATAATTGCACTCAATACATAATATACGCTAAGTATCCACTGTGTATACTTGAGTTATGCATAAAGAGTATGGAATACCCATGTATTAAGTTACAAGTGGGTTATAAAATGAAATTGTGGTGTATTCACGTACTAAAATCATGTCGAAGTTTATTAAAGCGAGAAATGATTACTGTAAGTAAAAGGATAAAAGATTTGAAAAGAATACAAAAGTTTTTCAAATGTAAAAACATAAGTTAATGATGTGGCCAATATGGATATGTAATATATAACTATACATGTTATATGATATGGACATGTAACTAATATGTTTTTATATGTGAATATAATTATTAGGAGTCTTGAAAGAAAGTTAAGTGTATCCTGATGTACCAAGATGTATATAAAACATAGTCTATCAACCATATGGGAGTATATCCATTCGGAGCATACTAAAAGCTATAAAAGTGATATGTAAACATAATTTACATATATATGGTTAATACATCAGTATATTGAGAATACGTGGACAATGTGGAAAAGCTATTTTAACAGTTATACTTCGGAACCGAACGATTTTCTAAATACAAAATGAGGATTATGCAAACGGAGTTGAAAACTCAACGTTTAACATAAATAAGCGTGTAGGTATAATACATATAAATAACATATTTCTACCTACAAGCCAAGTAAATGAGGCAAGGTTTGACATTATAATAGAGACGTATATGCAAAAGCATATATTTACCTCATGTATACATAAAATGGGGAAAAGTAATGTTATATGAATGCATTTAGCCTAGAAAGCTAGTATTTGTGTAGAATAGCATTTAAATTACTCACGAAAGCAAAAATAAGCTATAAATATGCAAAGTAAAGGCACATATGCACTATATGACTATAAGTCTACATATAGACGCGTGTAAAGTCTGTAAATGCATTAAAAAAGGTTTATAAACTGTAAATGTAATGAATTAACATTTTAAAGGCAGTGTTGGAACTTTTTGAGACTGTATGGCTATATTAAACTGAAACCTAAAATATTCCAAAGGAATATGGAAGTTTCTTAGAAATAAGAATATCATATATTGATATAGTTTATGTGAGTCTTTGTAACGCCCCAAAATTCGGTCTATCTTCACACCCAAATTTCGTGCATCATGGTTCCATCTTCTTCCAAACATACATCATTATATGTTAAATACAACAACATACATTCTCAAATCCTAGGTTCTATTACCTTATAACCTCGTTTATTACAAATAATGAGAATTACATTATTCTTTACATCTTATAAAAGTGACTTTCATCCGCCACCAAGGATACATATCAATTCATTAAACTAGTCTATAGTTTAATTAAACCATTCTACATTACAAGTCTTGACTTGCTCTTTACGCTCATTCATATAATGAATGGCACTTCATCTGGAAACCGACCAGCTTGATCTTTACGGGATCCTTAAGTTCTTTCTATTTATACACTGAAAATGTTTCTCATTTAAAGCAAATGTGAGCATTCAATTGCCCAGTAAGTCATAGCAGTTGAATAAACAACTTTAAGAATTTAAATATTCTTTTAAGACTTCAATAACCTAACAAAGGTTATGAAACAACTTGAATAATATGAATAATCTTGATTCCTATCATTTTAAAACATTAGTGACATTCACTTTCAAATACTTTCATTCTTCTACCTTTTCCATACACATCATGTCTGGCTAGAATCATTAGCACAGACTTATCAATAACGGTTCATGTATAAACAGAACATTCTCATATTGAACAATTCAATCACAGAACAGTTCATTTCATAGAAACACCGAAGTGTTCAAATTATGGCACAAGGCCTCATACATTCTACCACCTTGTAAAAATATCGCACATTTGCATATAGACAAAACTTCTCAAGTTCAACATCTAAGAAGTTTAAGAAACTAGCATTTATTTAAAATATGAATGAAGTTAGAAAACTTGCCTTACACACAGCTACAACTTACGCTGAACTGCTTATTCCAATCCCTATATAACACATAAGGAAAATAGCAAATACACCATTTAGTCATATAATTGACTTACGTATTGGTTTACTTAACTTTACTTCTTAATGTTCACATTATTACAATCTAAGTTTACGCGACCAACTTCATTTACCGCTTTACGGCTTCATGACATACGGAGATGTCTTACTCATACGATCATCATCTTTGATGACTTATATTCTTATCTTCTTCTTATAATTCTTCTAGGACTCAGCACACATCGCGTCTCTGCTAGTAGTCCATATGGTACTCGGAGTGGTTTCTCACAAACAACCAAGAAACAAGTTCCCGTCTCATCTACACTGTCTTTCACAGTGAGTTAGATCGGTTGCCAGTTTTGTATATACCTCCGCTTTCTGAAGGAATTGTTTTGCCCAGCTCTCATATGTCAACCATCAAAGATTATGATTATACCACAACCAAAACTTAACTTACTTATGCGAACCATTAAAACTATAATATTCTTTTAGTCAATTTCTTATTCCTTATGGCTTTTTGGCAACTAAATGTTATACCTCAGGATTCATTTCTTATCGTCTAAGTCATACAGTCTTTTGTATACTCAGAACGATCATTCAATGTTAATACTATGCGTTTATAGCATTAAGAATTTTACACTAACTTATTCATATCTTATAATGTCCGGTGCATTCGACTCGGAACGTTACCCAAGTTATAATTATTAACTCGGCTTCTTAACGATATACGTCATTAACTTTAATTCAGTTTCTTCACCGTTCACAGGTTTAATCATTAGTCTTCATTACCTTACAGTTAAACCTTACACGACGTGTAGGTTCTGCCCATTTAATATTTGCGTACACTTAACCTTACTTCGGCTAAAGTGTTTAATGCTTACATTCATTCTTTATCCGACTTACATTCGGACTTTCATTACTCTTATTATCGTTCGCTACGGCTTTCTTGATAAATCATATCTGACTTACTATTTTCATCAACGTCTAAGTCATACAACCAATGTATACTTAAAATGTTCGTTCAACGCGAATACGATTCACGAGGATCGCTTATGTATTCAACGTTCACATTGTTCATCTCTTAATCCTATATTCAACCTTTATCCAAGGTTTTAATCGCTTTCATTCGTAATCCATTACATGATCCCCACGTTCATTATTCTTTCTTAATGTCGAAGCCATATGGTTTGTTGTATGCTAAGACCGATCGTTCATCGTAATTGCATTGCGTTTACATTCTTTGTCTTTTAATCTCGTTCAATCTTTCCGTTCAACCTTTACTAAAGGTTTACTTCACTTGATTAAGTGTTACATTAGGTGAACTATATATTTATTATCGTTCCGTACACTTCTCCCAGGAGTTGAGCAATTAAAAGCTCATTACTGGGCCTTGCCTTGCACCGGCACTGCTGCGCCAGTTCCTTTTCTCTTCCTCGCACTATGGCGCGAGTCTACCGTACTTTCTTCCCTGGTCTGGCGCTACGGCGCCAAATCCTTCTCTATCTCTCGCGCTGCAGCGCCACTTACTAGTATCTCTCTTCCCGGGATGGCGCTGCGGCACCGCCTCCCAAGGCTTAACTGCCGCTGCGGCGCCAGGCCTAAAACCTTTAAAAATTTTCTAAGTCTTTTACAAGCTTGAGACGCTTACTTCGTAATCTCAGAACAAGGTCGCTCCGAAGCCATTATCTTCCTTATCTTAGGTACTTCAACTTCCCCTGGATAGAAATTTATTCTAAATTTGTTAACATGCCATTCAATTAGCTTAAATTCCATCCTTCGTTCGTTTTATGTTATTAATGCTCTTCGTCCGTTCGTCCGTAATTCGGCCATCCAAACTCGATACTCGTTCGTTCTTGAGTCCACGACTCACGTTTTCTACGTTCTCTTGCATTCTTATGAAAGCCTACACATTCGGGTTCATTTACAGACTTGCTACTTCTCGTTCGTCTTTTATAAAATTTCACCATAACTTCGTTATAGCCAAGTTCAATCTGTTCTTCATGAACGTTTCTACCATTCCTAACCAAGCAATAAGCAACAAACTTATAAGCGATGGTTTTAAACTTGTCCATCAACAATAAGTTATACTACGATAGTTTTAAATTTGTCCATCAACAACGTTCTTCGTGTTCTTCGCATTCTTCATTCGATCTTCATTTTTAATCGATATTTTGATTACAATTTCACTTTTTCTTGGAATTTGATGTTATAAAACACCATTCCTTACTAATTTCACTGAATCGTTCATATGATTCATTTGTATCGTTCAAATTCATTACGAATTTCATACTTCCTTAAGAAATTATAAAATAAACTTCTAATTCTTATTTCTTCACTTTCTCATGATTTCAACCGTATGAAATCATTTCCTAACATCTTTTACTTCTATTCTCATTAAACTATGTTTTTAACATATGAAGCTTAAAGAAAATTAACATAGAAGTTAGGTTTTGAACTACCTCTCTTCTTTAATCTACCTCCGTTGGACAAATCTTGCACTCGAGCTAGCTTTTCCTCTTCTTTTCTCATCTCATCTGACCTCTCTCTCTCTCTCTCAAGTGTTGGTGATTTTCAAAATCACTAACAAATGAGCTTAAGGCTCTCTTATATAGAAAACTAAGGCTAGGGGAAAAATAGGCATTTCACCCCTAAGTTACTATTCCCACCTCCTTATTTCACCTCTTTACTATTCACGAAGCTTCCCTTGGAAGCATTGTGCTTCTATCTTGCGGAATACATCCGACAGTTTGAAAAACTGTGATTCTCGGAATCTAAATATTTTCGGATATTTCGTCTTTCCTCTACGGATTAACTTTTACGCATTCTTCAGAACTCGAAAAAACTGAAAAATGCTTTTTAGGGTTAAGCATTTTCCTTCACGTTTGTCGACGTCGTGATTTTTATTTGTCCCTTTTCTATTCTTGTTCTTTTGTGTTCTCATATTAGGTGAGATTTGTTTGAAAAAACAAGTGAAAAAGGTCCGACATGTATAATGTCGACGACAGACTGTTAAGAGTCGCCAGTTGATTTTTTAACTGGTTGTACGAACTCAATCGAGAAAAGGTTTGCACATTGACCCAGTGATGTGACACTACTAAACGGGTCTATGAAACTGAGATTCATTAGGGTCTGGGGACTTGCTTATGCGAAGGAAAGGTATTAGGCACCCCCCGACATCCGTGTTGCCACGGTGACCGCCACTTTTTAAGAAACTGTTATGTGAATGTGTGTGTATGGGTCAATGTGCTGTTATTTAGAAGTAGTGCTATACCTCGTTTGCACCTATATACAAAGGTTTTGAATTTGTATAAAAAATTCAGTTTTAAACAAAATATAGCAGTGATGTTTTAAAAGAGATTTTTCAAACCCTATGCTCAATAGTAATTGAGGCCTTTGATACTTCCATTTTATTAAATGTTCGGCTTGATTGCTTTTATTTTTGAGATGCGAAGCATCTCCGAGAAAATAGTATACAAAACAGTGTCGAACTCCTCATGGGCCTGAAAATCATCTGAGGAAATCCAACACCGTGAATAAAATTACAAGCTGCTTATAGCTGAAAATGTCCATCACGGGAACCGAATCTAGATTCAGTAGACTGAATCTGTGATCACATGATTCCTAGGCTCACAAGATGATGCAGTTTATATGAAAGCTGTAAGCAGTTATATATATAAAAGCTGTAAATATATATATATATATATATATATATATATATATATATATATATATATATGAACTGTGTGTCGAACTATGTTCGATGAGCTTGAATTTTACATCCTGTGCGTTTAAAATACTTCGACATAGTTCGACACACAGTTCATATATATATATATATATATATATATATATATATATATGAAAATAATTAAACGCTCCAGACGTAAGTATAGGCTCATCGAACAGAGTTCGATACACAGTTCATATATATAAGTGTATATATATATATATATACGAAAGCAATTAAACGCTCCAGACATAAGTCTAGGCTCAATCGAGGCATAACTCGATAATGTTAGTCTATATATATATATATATATATATATATATATATATATATATATATATATATATATATATATATATATATATATATATATATATACAAACTGAAATGAAATTACAGACCGAAGTCCGGGCATACACACACAACACGACTCTCAACGTGAAGAATAGTGTGTGCAAAGATGAACATAAAGGCTTTAAAGTGTGTAAGAAGGCTTACAGTGGGCTGCCAAAGAAGACTTCAATAACTTAAAATGGATGAACACTCGGCTCCCGCCGGTAAAAAAGTAGCTATATATGAGCTTACAAGTGTTTAAAGTGAGAAAGCACTCAGTTTGGGGTGTGTACAAAGCAAATTGGACAAGGCTTCCTCACCTTTTTCTCTTACAAAATGGCCACCCCAAGCCCTCTATTTATAGAGAAGGGAGCCGCTGGTGTACTGTTTGTCGATTTAGCTATTGCCAAATCGCGCGCAAGCATACGCGGTCCACAAGTAATATAATGATAAGTAGAGTGTCGAACCCACGAGGACAAAGTCTTACTAGGTAAACAATTACTAAGGTGAAGTCATTACTTATCTTATCTAAAAGAGTAAAACAAGATGGTTGGTTAAGCTATATGATTAAAACTATAAGAATAAGAGAAGTGGTTGTGCTAGGAAGTCAAGATAGGATTACAATTCCCCTAATGCATAGCCTAATCTCCTAACTCTCCAAATTACAAACGAATCAAGGAATGGTCAATCGAGAATAGTGAACACGCAAAAGCTTCTGTCGAAGGTCAAATGCACATCCCTAGCTAGATAAATCACAATATGTCTATCGGTGAAAATAACTAGGCCAAGGTCATTAAGCTAAGTCACAAGGTCACACAAGGTAAATAGGGATATGTCTATCCTATTAGCAGTAGATGCACACATTCCATTGGAATGGTCATAATAGGTGTTGTTGTATTTAAAGGTAGATAAAAGCATCCATTTTTCAATCTCTGTTAATATCAATACTCATTACTCTATCAAGCAATTAGTCATCAAATATGAAATACAACAATCCATTCCAAAATGATTCATTATATAAAATAGGAGAGAAAGTTAATTAGGCTAAACAAAAGGTTGCATTGCAATCCTAAAAATGGAGTTAGTTCATATCTATGGTACTAACACACATTTTCAGTACATTACACATTATCAGAAATACACAAATAAATAGGATATTTGGAATTAAAAAACCCCTTTTTGGAAGTGTTCTTGGTCCAAGTCTTCTTTCACTGTGTAGCTCCTGATCTCTGTCGGATGCAATAGCTCTCTTTCCCTTGAAGCACAACTTCTTTCTCTTCTAAAAAACTATTGCTGTAATAAATTCTAACCTAAGCTGTCTGAGAATTCTATCGCAGGCGCTTGATATTACGTATATCGCTTCCCTCTCTCTTTAGGTCATTTAAAGCCCTTTGATGTCTAAACACTGGAGCTCACGCTGCGACGCGAGCCTTTGCTTAGCAAGTGGCGCTGCAGTGCCACATGGGCTTCAAAAGACCGGAGGTCGCGCTGTGGTGCGACTCCAAGAAGAGACCTTGGCACTGCGACACGAGGGTGAGATCAGGCATAGCGCTGGGGGGCCAAATATGAGCCTGGAGCGCAGTCAAGGGCGCTGGGACGCGGGCAATGGCGCTGGGAAAGCGCTATTTAACAGGGAGTTGCCTTACTTTGGCGCTGCGACGCGAGCTCAAAATGTATCCTTGGCGCTACAACGCCAATATAGTAAAAATGCCCATTAAGCTCCTGTAACCTAGAAGACATATGTAAAGCCTTGCAATAAAGAACTTAGACATAATAACAACAAATTATAGGTAAAAGCTAATTAAATAACTGAAAACAGGCAACAACTTAAGCTACAAAGGATCTGATTCGTAGATATAAATCCTACTCATCAAATACCCCCAAACTTAAGCTTTTGCTTGTCCTTAAGCAAACTAACAGACACCCATACCCATTATTGCAAGATACGAATGAAGATAAATCCTACAGACTAATGTTAAGGCCTCTAAGCACAATCATAAACATCCTAAGAGAAAAGGTCAAAACTCATGCGAACAAGGGCTTAATGTCTACTAATAAACATGAGACTGTAATTGATCCATTCTCTGTGTGTGTGTGTGCAGACCAAACATCTTAACTAACCATAACCCAAATTAAGATCACACAATCGATTGTGATATCCAATAAGCTTACTATGTAACTCACATAATTAACAAGCATTAAGACAAGACGTAAAAACACGAAAGGCTCAAAAGTTCTAGTATAATTAGGAGAATTTCGACTCAGACAGTACTTGATTACCTTGAGGCTAAACAGAGCACCCATTAGCAAACTTTCGATCAATGACTCCAAAGCCAGAAGACTTTAGGGCACTAGGTGTAAAACACCCCTAAGAATCTAATAACTCAAGCACAAAGGCCATGTAAACAACATAAGTTCAAAATAGAATTTACCAGCCTACGTTTATGGGCGAGTGCGTTTCCACGCTCCATCTCAACACACCGTAGGACTGCTATTATAATAGGCTTATTTTTTTGTTTTATGTTTTTTTTGTTTTTAGAACTATAGAGCCGAAAGTGAAACAGCGTTTAAGTCTTTAATCACCTTGAAATCAATAGAGTTTAACAGCACAAAAATTTTCAACACAATAAAAAGATAACCTAAATCTGGACACATAACAAGAAAAGACAATTGGTCAGTACTCACTAAAAGGATGGATCCAAAACAGTCTCGATTTATCTAAAACACACGCCCCTAGTTCGCATGAATTTGACACTATTCTAAGAAAACAAAATAATTATCTTGCTTATCATAAGCCACAATCAAAACTTAGGTGCTAAACTACCCTAACCCAGCATAAAAATAATTAGAGATTGGGGGTTAAAGTTAATCAAAATGCAAAAGGCAAAAACTATAACTATAAAGTGCCCTTGTCCAAAATAGGGTCAAAATAGGGCAAAGCCATAACACATGGCAATAACTATACCAATGATCAGTGCAAACCCCAAAAATTATGGCTATCCACAAAATAAGAACTGACATAGCCAAAATAAACCCAAATATGCAACCCAAAATGAAATTAATTATAAACATAAATTATGCAACCAAAAACATGCAATCATATATAAGAAACATCACTACAAAAAAATGGGTCTTTAGCAAAGATTTTTCGAGCAACGACTTTATAAGTCGTTGTTGAAAGTATATGTTTAGCAACGAAATTTGTCCTTCGTTGCAGATTGTGTCAAGTTTTCACTTTTGCAACGAAATTCATAAGTCGTTGCAAAATTTTGTTGCTAATTCATTGGCGGGAAAAAATTTCATGAGAAATTCGTTGCAAAATTTTCGGCCACTTGATTTCCCGTCATCGTGGGCAACGAAAAAAAAATTCGATACCATTTTATAATTTTTGAGAAAACAGTTATTCAATTGTAACAAAAAAAATTCGGTAACCACAATGAAAATCGGACCCTAGTACAATGACAAAAAATGAAGAAACAAATTATGATAGACAGTAATTTTTATTTTTATTTTTGCAAGTACATTACCAAAATAATAAGTCATTTCAGACTATTTGTTTTACATTTGTTTAAACTCTAAATGTGTCTAAATGATTCAGACAAAATATTGTGGCTAAATTAGTAAGAAGTAGTGCTAAATTATGTTTTTACTTGCATTTTCTCAGCCAAATTTTGTTATGTACATATTGCGTTTGATTTTTCATTAATAAATTAGTAACCAATTTAGTGAAAGTTTATTATAATATTTTGTTTTAATTTTATAGATCGATAAAATGTTATTAATATTTTTTAGTTTTTTTTTCCTAAAATTATATTACTAATAACATACTTCATTAAAAATTGTTCAAAAGTTTATATGTTTGTTTGAGTCATAATTGAATTCTACTTGTTTGTTTTTATTATTTATTTAAGTATATGCATATGTGTGCTCACTACAAGAAATTAGGGCTCTTGCGAAGGAAATTTTGTGAGTGAATTGTTTCCTTCTCAAATAAGCCTTTTTTGTGAGGGACTAATGTGACGCCCCCAAAATAGGTATACAACACCCATTCTGAGTCGCCAAATACATGGTACAGAAAGCAAACTACAACTTCAATAATACAAATGTCGTGCAAAATACGACAACACATACTGTGAGTTTAAATACAAATATTGTCTTCTAGACAATATCCACACTTAAATAAATCCTCATTACAATTATTCAAACACTATTTTACAGAAATAGTGAGGACTGCTAAAACATCTTTCTAGAACCATCACTCCATACCCCGACTAGATCCTGCTATGTTCTCACCTCCTGAGAAGAAAAATGGAACAAAAAGGAAAAGGGTGAGCTCAACTAGCCCAGTAAAGAATATTATGACTAAGATAATATACAAACAAATTATCGTTAGTCTTCACCAGGGAAAAATCTGATAGAATATAATCGACAACAAGTTTTAGATCAACAACTGCAGCGGAAACAGCAAACCATTAGAAGAGTCAAGTAGAGAAAGAATTCTACTATCTTCTAAGATTTAAAAGTCCATCATCAATATTTTATCCCTGTAACATCAATTAATAATCATCTTTATCCAAATATTCATCTTTGCACAACAGGCCAAAGATATTCATTTGTATCACCTGTCAGTCTTGTTCATCTCAACACCTGTTCATCTTTGCACTACAGGCCAAAGATATTCATCAAGTAATCATACATCTTTGCACTACAGGCCAAAGATATTCATTAATATCATCATTTAGGACTGAGGATGATGAAAAATATCTTAAAGAGAACGAATCCAATGAGACAGAAGGACAAATAGTAGGGATTCGTATAACAGTTTATCCAAGATCAATAATACTTCATAATAATCAATTGTGAAGCAGAATTCAAAAATAAAGATCAAAACATGGATACAATCAAAGATAGTAACCATAATAGACATCTTGGACAAAAAGGAAAAATTTTATTTTTCGGTAAATAGTGTCGTATTCGTGAATAGTGCCGTATACGTGAATAGTGCCGTATACATGAATAGTAACCCCGACACAAAAAGTTCCAAATTTGATAAAAACTCATATCAATATTTCAGCATAATGATATTGAAGAAAATAATATCATTTAAGAAGAAAATAATATCCCTTACCTCAAGATATCAGTACTTCTGGTCGGAATATCGGTATAATGCTGAAAGAAACTTGCTCTGATGAATAGAAACTCTCAAAGTATCTAAATACTCACAAAATACACTCAATAATCTAGAGAGAGAAAGAGAGAAAACTTGTTTCTGGTGTGATTTTCAATTCTAACTTAGCCCTCTATTTATAGGAAAATTTTAGTAGGTTTGACCTGCAACCTGATGGCTTTACCTGCTACTATTCCCACCCACCACATTTGAAATATAATTCAGCACATTTCTTCACCAACCACAAGTGGGGCCCACCAATTCTAGAATTTTCCATCAAAATGATAAACTCCGAAAATTCAACAATTTCTGAACCAGTCATCTCGTAAAATTCATAATAAATCATACGTTCATTTTTAACGGTTCAAAATTTGTGGACATATACTCAACTTATATATGTATAACATATCCAAAAATTACCACGATCCAACGGTCGGATTAAAAATTATAACACCCGCAATATTTCTCAAAAACCCTGATTTGATTTTTAATACCTCCATTCCGATAAAAATACTGATAAAACACCTCAACATTAACTCCTTCATTTTTAACCACAAAAATATATCCCTCATTTATATCCACATAAAATAAATATTTCCTTATCATATGAATCAATAATTAATTATTCACAAATAATATTACAGAATCACATTTATGACAACCAGGCCGTTCCCAGGAAAGAGGGGGCTTTCCAATAAGGATTTCTCCTTACTGGCGCGCAATTAGATGACCAAACCTCTCCTTAGACAGAACTTTCTAGACATTGCCAATAATGTTATCTAATAATATTATTCAAATAATATGAATTATTGATCTGATAATGGAAAATACTGTGCAGCAACAATTATTGAAACAACAATAATATAAAATATCAATGCAACAATTATTGAATCAATAAAATAAAATATTGAACAATAACTACTGTAACAATTATTGAGTAGTGCCTTCTTACGTAAGAATCAATAATTGGTGCAATACCGTGTGCTACTGTATTTTAATCACCGGGTATTCCAACAGTATTAACGGTAACAACTACGCCGTTATTTATAAATAACTTATACTTGTCATTTTCTTCATCCAATCGCTTTCCGTTATGGGGCCCACACAAGGCTGCGCCGTCGTACGAATATTCCCCGACAGCAAGAATATTCCACGACCAAACGAATATTTCCCGACAAAATGAATATTTTATAACCACTTGCTTATTTTGCAAAATTTGCACATTTCACCCATAACCAAAGTATTATATCAAATTACCCCTTATTATTCACAATAATATTTAGAGAAAATTTGATTTTATTCATTAATAAGTTGGGGTCTTACAACCTCCCCTCCTTATGAAATTTCGTCCTCGAAATTGACGTACGTACCTGATGTTTCAAAAAGGTGAGGATACCTCGCTTTCATTTCTGATTCCAACTCCCAGGTCATTTCTTCAATAGCATGGTTTCTCCACAAAACCTTAACTTGTGGTATAACCTTCGTGCGTAGGACATGCTCTTTCCTATCCAAGATCTTAACAGGTACCTCCTCGTACGTTAAATCTTCAGCTATCTCGTCTGGTTCTAACTCAATAATGTGGTTCGGGTCTTTAACATATTTACGAAGCATAGATATGTGAAAAACATTATGAACACGAGACATGCTTGGAGGTAATGCGAGTCTATATGCCACATTTCCTATTCGCTCAAGAATCTCAAATGGACCAACAAATCTTGGATTGAGCTTTCCTCTCTTCCCAAATCTTGTAACTCCCTTCCATGGTGCAACACGTAATAATACATGATCCCCAATATTAAATTCCACGTCCTTCCGATGAAGATCCGCATAACTCTTTTGTCGATCCTGTGCCGTTTGTATACGTTGTCGAATCGTTTGGATCTTCTCTGTAGTAATGCGTACCAACTCTGGTCCCAACAATGTTGCTTCACCCACCTCGTCCCAGCATACTGGAGAACGACATTTTCTTCCATACAACGCCTCGAATGGAGCCACACCTATGCTCGCCTGATAACTGTTGTTGTAGGAGAATTCCACCAATGGTAGGTACTTATCCCAACTCCCTTTGAGATCTAGGACACAAAGTCTTAATAGATCTTCAAGAGTTTGAATAGTCCTCTCTGATTGTCCGTCCGTTTGAGGATGGTATGCCGAACTGAATCGTAAATCCGTGCCCATAGCTTTCTGCAAGCTAACCCAAAATCGTGAAGTGAATCTTGGGTCACGATCCGAAACTATGGATACTGGCATGCCATGCAATCTCACAATCTCGTTCACGTACATACTAGCAAGACGTTCAAGGGAATAAGTCTCACGTATCGGCAAGAAATGAGCGGACTTGGTTAATCTATCAACAATAACCCAAATCGCATCTATGCCTTGAGAAACCTTGGGAAGACCCGTAACAAAATCCATAGTAATGTGTTCCCACTTCCATTTCGGGATCTCAAGTGGTTGCAATGGACCCTTTGGCACTTGATGCTCCGCCTTTACACGTTGACAAGTTAAACACCTCGAGATAAACTCCGCGATCTCTCTTTTCATATTGCTCCACCAAAATGTATGTCGAAGATCGTGATACATTTTGGTACTCCCAGGATGGATTGCAAACGGTGTGTTGTGTGCCTCCATCATTATTCTATGCTTCAAGTCAAAATCGTTAGGAACACAAAGTCTGGAGTTGACTCGAAGTATTCCTTCTTCATCGATTCTTGCTTCTGGAATAGCACCTTCTTGCACTTTCTTCTTCATACGCATCAGCTCCATGTCCGTAGCTTGAGCAGCTTTAACTTTATCGATTAAAGTCGGTTCTACTCGTATATTTGATATCATCATGTGGGTACTTGGAGCCTTCATCTCTATCTCCATCCTTTGTAAGTCATACAAAATGGGCCTTTGTGTTAACAATATTGCACTCGTACCCGCATATGATCTTCTACTCAATGCGTCAGCTACTACGTTTGCTTTTCCAGGATGATATTGGATGGTATGATCGTAATCTTTCAACAGCTCGAGCCAACGTCGCTGCCGCATGTTGAGTTCCTTTTGGGTGAAGAAATATTTGAGGCTTTTATGATCTGTATAGATCTCCACTTTCTCCCCATACAGGTAGTGTCTCCAGATCTTCAACGCAAAAACGACTGCTGCCAACTCCAAATCATGAGTAGGATAATTCCTCTCATATTCTTTGAGTTGTCGTGAGGCATAGGCTATGACTTTCCCATGTTGCATGAGAACACATCCTAACCCTTTGCCTGAAGCATCGCTGTAGATAACAAATCCATCCGAACCAGATGGTATTGTCAGAACAGGTGCCGAAATGAGTCTCCTCTTGAGTTCTTGGAAACTCTTCTCGCATTCCTCACTCCATACGAATTTTGTATCTTTCCGAGTCAGCTGAGTTAACGGAGTAGCGATTCGAGAAAATCCTTCCACAAATCTCCGATAATAACCAGCTAAGCCTAGAAAGCTACGTACTTCGGTTACCGACTTCGGTTGCTCCCAACTTTGTATGGCTTCAATCTTCGCCGGGTCGACAGATACTCCATGTTTTGACACCACGTGCCCAAGGAATGCTACTTCCTCAAGCCAGAACTCGCATTTCTTCAATTTGGCATATAGCTTATTTTCACGAAGCCTTTGCAGTACCAGCTTCAAATGGCGCTCATGATCTTCACGGCTTTTGGAATAGATGAGGATGTCATCAATAAAGACAACAACGAACTGATCCAAATATTCTTTGAATACACGGTTCATCATATCCATGAAGGCAGCAGGAGCATTAGTCAATCCAAAAGACATTACTAAGAATTCATAATGCCCGTACCGAGTTCTGAAGGCAGTCTTTGGAATATCCTCAGTTTTAATCTTCAGCTGATGATATCCAGAACGAAGGTCGATCTTTGAAAAGAATTGTGTTCCTTGTAACTGGTCGAACAGGTCATCAATGCGAGGTAGCGGATACCTATTCTTGATAGTGACATGATTCAATTCTCGATAGTCGATACAAAGTCGCATACTCCCGTCTTTCTTCTTTACGAATAAAACAGGAGCACCCCAAGGAGACGTACTAGGACGAATAAAACCGATGTCCAACAACTCCTGTAGTTGGACTTTTAACTCCTGAAGTTCAATAGGAGCCATTCGATATGGAGTTTTAGAAATGGGCTTTGTACCGGGTTCAAGGTCAATAAAGAATTCAACTTCACGTTCTGGGGGTAGACCAGGAAGTTCTTCAGGAAATACATCGGGAAATTCTCTAACAATAGAAATATTATTCAAATCTGACTTGTCTTTGTTCAAATCCATAACATGGGCTAAGAAAGCTTGACATCCGTTTTTCAATAAACGAATAGCTTTGTGGCTTGATATGACAGTGACTGATTTTAGTGGTTTAGTAGTTTGAATTCGTATGACAGGTTGGTTAGGAATATGAAAACTAACAACCTTACGAAAACAATCAATTTTAGCATGATGAGTGGTTAACCAATCAATTCCTAAAATCACATCAAAAGCAAGTATCTTTAAAGAGATAAGATCAACAGGTAATGTGATAGTGCCAACTTGGATCATGCAAGATTTATAAACTGTAGATGTAACGAAGGTTTCACCCAACGGAGTTTCAACAGATAAGTTAAAGTCCAATTTCTCCGGAGTCAAGTTTAAACGTTGAGCACAAGCAGGAGAGATAAAAGAATGGGTAGAACCGGTATCTAGTAAAGTATAAACTTCGCAAGAATTCAAGATTAGCTTACCCGTGATCACCTCGTTCGGGTTTCTCGCGTTTTGGCCAGTAACGACAAACGCCCTTCCAGGAACCGCTGATTTCGACTTATCCGGGACAGCTTTTGGAGTCACCATCCCCGCTGAACTTGGTTTTGCTACAGAACACTCTCGAGCTATATGACCCTCCTTTCCACAGTTATAACATACCTTGGATTGTTGTGGGCAGTTTGGGCTGATATGTCCCTCTTTCCCACATTTGTAACATACGACCGGTGGTCGTTCTCCTCCCCTAGAAACAGTTGATGTTTGTGCTGACGTCTTCACATTATCATTGTTGTACCTTCTCTTCTTGAAATCTCCTCCCGACTCGCTCCTTCTATTATCACGACCACGATTACCACCAGAGTGGTTACCGCTTTTGTCCGAATATTTTCCTCCCTGCTGGTTTTCATTGCTTCGATGACTGCCGCCACCGGTATGACCCTGGTTGTGGTCCCTCGGTTGCACATACTCATTATCTCGCTCTAATAATTGAGCCCTGTTTACAACATCTGAATATAAAGAAAATTTATGAGAGATAAGATATTGTCGAATCTCGGGTTTTAGACCTCTCAGAAACATCCTTGTCATTCGTTCCTCATTTTCGACCAAATGAGGTGCAAACCTGGATAACTCTGCAAACTTCGCCTCGTACTGGGACACCGTCATGTTGTTTTGTTCCAGTCTGATAAACTCTACCTCCTTCATATGACGAATACTTTCAGGAAAGTACTTGTCATTGAACAGTTTTTGAAATGTTTCCCAGGACATGTTGAGTGCGTCAGGCTGGGTACGCTTCACAGACTCCCACCAGTAGTCTGCCTCACCGCGGAACATAAAGGTGGCGAATGGAACCTTCTGTTCCTCCGTGCATCCCAAGACATCGAATATCTTGGTAATTTGCTTGACCCACGTTTCCGCCATGATCGGATCCGGCTTTCCCTTAAATTCTGGTGGTCCCAATTCTTTGAACTGCTTAGCTGTGACAAACCGCGCGTTATCATTTCCACCCGTATTCTGCACACGAGTCTCCCTCGTCTGATTTTGCATGAACTGCAAAAAGCTCCTAAACATTCCATCATTCATCGTTTGCTCGGTAACGTTGTTTACAGGAGGAATATTGCCTTCCTGTTGCACGTTCCCCTGGGTGGTGATCAAAGGTGTCTCCACGGTCTGATTTACTCCATTATTAACGTTCTCAGCTGCCATTCTTAAATACTGCCATAAAACAAGGGTTAATAGTCATGTCATATATTATCCCTATACTCTGACCGACCAAATAAACACCAAATAAACTTAGTCAGGTCATACTAGCGAAGGAATTCCCCGTCTCTCCCCTCCTAGTTCTTGTCTCACATCTCAGCCAGGGATCATATCCCTAAGCTCTGATACCAACTGTGACGCCCCCAAAATAGGTATACAACACCCATTCTGAGTCGCCAAATACATGGTACAGAAAGCAAACTACAACTTCAATAATACAAATGTCGTGCAAAATACGACAACACATACTGTGAGTTTAAATACAAATATTGTCTTCTAGACAATATCCACACTCAAATAAATCCTCATTACAATTATTCAAACACTATTTTACAGAAATAGTGAGGACTGCTAAAACATCTTTCTAGAACCATCACTCCATACCCCGACTAGATCCTGCTATGTTCTCACCTCCTGAGAAGAAAAATGGAACAAAAAGGAAAAGGGTGAGCTCAACTAGCCCAGTAAAGAATATTATGACTAAGATAATATACAACAAATTATCGTTAGTCTTCAACAGGGAAAAATCTGATAGAATATAATCGACAACAAGTTTTAGATCAACAACTGCAGCGGAAACAGCAAACCATTAGAAGAGTCAAGTAGAGAAAGAATTCTACTATCTTCTAAGATTTAAAAGTCCATCATCAATATTTTATCCCTGTAACATCAATTAATAATCATCTTTATCCAAATATTCATCTTTGCACTACAGGCCAAAGATATTCATTTGTATCACCTGTCAGTCATGTTCATCTCAACACCTGTTCATCTTTGCACTACAGGCCAAAGATATTCATCAAGTAATCATACATCTTTGCACTACAGGCCAAAGATATTCATTAATATCATCATTTAGGACTGAGGATGATGAAAAATATCTTAAAGAGAACGAATCCAATGAGACAGAAGGACAAATAGTAGGGATTCGTATAACAGTTTATCCAAGATCAATAATACTTCATAATAATCAATTGTGAAGCAGAATTCAAAAATAAAGATCAAAACATGGATACAATCAAAGATAGTAACCATAATAGACATCTTGGACAAAAAGAAAAATTTTATTTTTCGGTGAATAGTGCCGTATTCGTGAATAGTGCCGTATACGTGAATAGTGCCGTATACATGAATAGTAACCCCGACACAAAAAGTTCCAAATTTGATAAAAACTCATATCAATATTTCAGCATAATGATATTGAAGAAAATAATATCATTTAAGAAGAAAATAATATCCCTTACCTCAAGATATCAGTACTTCTGGTCGGAATACCGGTATAAGGCTGAAAGAAACTTGCTCTGATGAATAGAAACTCTCAAAGTATCTAAATACTCACAAAATACACTCAATAATCTAGAGAGAGAAAGAGAGAAAACTTGTTTCTGGTGTGATTTTCAATTCTAACTTAGCCCTCTATTTATAGGAAAATTTTAGTAGGTTTGACCTGCAACCTGATGGCTTTACCTGCTACTATTCCCACCCACCACATTTGAAATATAATTCAGCACATTTCTTCACCAACCACAAGTGGGGCCCACCAATTCTAGAATTTTCCATCAAAATGATAAACTCCAAAAATTCAACAATTTCTGAACCAGTCATCTCGTAAAATTCATAATAAATCATACGTTCATTTTTAACGGTTCAAAATTTGTGGACATATACTCAACTTATATATGTATAACATATCCAAAAATTACCACGATCCAACGGTCGGATTAAAAATTATAACACCCATAATATTTCTCAAAAACCCTGATTTGATTTTTAATACCTCCATTCCGATAAAAATACTGATAAAACACCTCAACATTAACTCCTTCATTTTTAACCACAAAAATATATCCATCATTTATATCCACATAAAATAAATATTTCCTTATCATATGAATCAATAATTAATTATTCACAAATAATATTACAGAATCACATTTATGACAACCAGGCCGTTCCCAGGAAAGAGGGGGCTTTCCAATAAGGATTTCTCCTTACTGGCGCGCAATTAGATGACCAAACCTCTCCTTAGACAGAACTTTCTAGATATTGCCAATAACGTTATATAATAATATTATTCAAATAATATGAATTATTGATCTGATAATGAAAAATACTGTGCAGCAACAATTATTGAAACAACAATAATATAAAATATCAATGCAACAATTATTGAATCAATAAAATAAAATATTGAACAATAACTACTGTAACAATTGTTGAGTAGTGCCTTCTTACGTAAGAATTAATAATTGGTGCAATACCGTGTGCTACTGTATTTTAATCACCGGGTATTCCAACAGTATTAACGGTAACAACTACGCCGTTATTTATAAATAACTTATACTTGTCATTTTCTTCATCCAATCGCTTTCCGTTATGGGGCCCACACAAGGCTGCGCCGTCGTATGAATATTCCCCGACATCAAGAATATTCCACGACCAAACGAATATTCCCCGACAAAATGAATATTTTATAACCACTTGCTTATTTTGTAAAATTTACACATTTCGCCCATAACCAAAGTATTATATCAAATTAGCCCCTTATTATTCACAATAATATTTAGAGAAAATTTGATTTTATTCATTAATAAGTTGGGGTCTTACAACTAATTCACAATATGTATGAAATAATAAATCTCCAAATGAGGAGTAATTTTTAAATAATTTATAATATATCTTTATTTCAAATTATAAGAAATCTATTGACTTTTGAATAGTTAAGCTCAAGCATGTATAATATATCTCTATTCCAAATTATAATATTATTAATGACTTTTGACGATTGATATGAGATATTTTAAAACTTTAATCCAAGATTATTTTTTAAAATTTTTAAAAAATAATAAATCTCCAAATGAGGAGTAATTTTTAGATAACTTATAATATATGTTTATTCCAAATTATACGATTATTATTAACTTTTGACAATTGATTTGAGATATTTTAAAATTTTAATTTAATATTCTTTTTTTTAAATTTATAAAAAATAATAAATTCCGAAATGAGGAGTATATAGCCCTAGAGTAAATATAAGGAAGTATATAACATTATGTTGGAGCTTCAGATCAACTGGATTGCAAATTATGTAACTTGACTATATGTAAATAATATAAAACTAATTATACCCAAAAATATAGCGTAACTCATCATATTGTACAAATTTATTTGCATATAAATCATAAAATATAAAAATTTATATTTACATTCTAAAAAAATTAATTTATCACAAATAATTTTTTAGATAATTGTTGATTTTATAATTTCATTAATATTGTAATGCATATATATATATATATATATATATATATATATATATATATATATATATATATATATATATATATATATATTATCATTAAATATTGTTTGATTTTCTACATCTACACTCATAATTTCATTTATTAATGTTTTACATCATTATATAATTATTCATAAACTCTATAAATAATTTTGATTTCTTTTAAAAAAAGAGTTCTATTTAAATTTGTGAATATTAAAATGAGAATCTATATCCCTAAAAATAATTATATTAGTCTAAAAGATTGGTATGATTAAAATAGTTTAATATATATACATATATTATTATATGTGTGTGCGTGCGATGACTGTGGGTTTTGTTTTTTAATAATCTAACTTAGAAAGTAATTTCTACAAAATCCTAAATGAAACATGAGGTTTGATCATGTCACAGGTAAGGGTTGGATGAATAACCCACCGCCAACTTATAGCAATAACTTAGGTTACGTGAATCAACTCTATGATCTTTATCCTTCTACCTCCTAACTTCTAAGTATATAACATTTACACTATGAGTTTCATTACCACTAGTTTTGACTTTTGATTATCTTTAATGCAGGAAAATATGCAATAAAAGGTTGTTAATTTACCTTAAAAAGCTTGACTTAAAAAAGGACTTTTTTTTATTGTTTAGCTGCTTCTTTACTTCTAATTCTGGAGCTTAAACAGACTCACCTCCATCTATATCGGTTGCCCTTCACTCGTTCATGTCTGCGGGAATACAAAAAACCTCTCTAGCAACTTCAATGCTTTAATTCTATTTTATTGCAGTTTGTTGAGGATTGTTTATTTTGTAGTGGGGCGAATATTCGTTGGACCTATGATGTCCAGTTCTTAGATGTTTTCTAAATCTACTTTTTTCCCCTTTCCTGCTTCCTATGTAGAGAAAATAGGCTTCAATTTAGATTAAATTTGAACTTTTATGTGTTTTATGGCGATTCAACAGGCTCTTCAAGACGAGGTTGTGAAGCTAAGAGAGTCATTGGTAAATGAAGTTGTGATCCTTAGAGTAGAACTGCAACAAGTAAGAGAAGATCGGGATCGAAAATTATCAGAAGTGCAGGCTTTAACTGCTGATCTAGCCAAGTACAAAGAAAGTACTGAAAAATTAGTGGCTGAGTTAGATAATTTGACTATAAAGTCAAACACTTTGGAGGTTAGTTGCATTACTTTTTTTTTTTTTAGAAATTAACTTACTTTCCCTCATCGCTGACATTTGACATTGTGTTTCCTTTGCATGAGAGATGTTCTTCTCAAGTAGAGGGAATTCGTATATTACAGCATCAGCTAGCTACAGCAAATGAGAAACTAAAGGTGGCAAAAAGTTGCTTTTTTATTTTTTGTTATTATATTATCATTCTTCATTTCTTTTTGTAATGTGTGCTTTTATGTGACAATTTATGACCCTCAATGCTTATTAATTTTTTTTATGGTTGATTTGTCCACCTCTGAAATAAGGACTAAATTTGAAGAGCAAAAGCGAGTTGTGAGTGAATTACATGAGCGACTTGGGGATGCATGATATCAAATTACTGAGGGAGAAAAGTTGAGGTAGAAACTTCATAATACAATTTTAGTAAGGTTTATTTTCTCTTGTTGGTTGGACCATGCTTATTTACTTTACTGGTACTAATTATTTCCTACTGCAGGAACTGAAAGGGAATATTCGTGTATTCTGTAGAGTTCGGCCTTTGTTTCCTGATGGTTGTCATGAAACAGAATCTATTGTTTCTTTTCCTACCTCAGGAGAATCACTTGGTCGAGGCATTTAGTTAATACAAAGCTGTACGGGTTCCAGTTATTTATTTTGTCATTAGGATAAACTGTTTTATGCCAATCATCTTTTGGCAAGGTTAACATGTGTCCAAATTGAACTTTAAAATCCAAGGTTAAGAAACTTTGCCCCCTTCAAGTTACATGTGATGTCCCTTTAATCCACGAGGTTTCAATTTGGAAAGACACATCGCGTGTAAACTTGAACAACAGAAAATTTATTTTATCAAAATTTAGTAATCTTTAGTTTATTGTCATCAATGAAGTACTTAAAATTGTCCAGTTTTGCATAATAATGGCATATTTATAAGTAATTTTTTTACACATCTATAAATTGTCAACATGGCGGAGGTATCCTTTTACATTTGATAAGGTATTTTCTCATGAGGCCTCTCAGCAGTATGTTTTTGTAGAAATATCACAGGTACGTACTAAAGCTTAATTAGAAAACTGAAAATTAATTTTAATTTCAGTTTTTTCTATTGCCTTGAGTTTTTTTTTGGTTTGGTTCTCAAAGTTCGTAGAATGACCAACTTTGAGGAACACATAACTTCTCTTGTCATCATGTATAGAGTAAATTTACTTGCATTTGTAGAATTTCTAACGAATTTTGTATAGATGATTTTTACATAACTTATAATTGAGAAGGACATAAATTACTGGAGAAGAAGAAACGAGTCATATATCTAATATATTGTATCCATGCATGTTAGCTCGATTTTCATTGGTATTTTTGTTTGCTAGCAAATTTAGTAATTTGCATTGTGAGTTTATCATAAGCTCTTTTGCCTTAATTTGTGGTTTCTAAACTCAAAATGTAATTTGTAATCAGGGTTATTCTTTATTGTGGTATAGAAAAATTCTCCCATAAGATAAAAATACTTCTTAAACAGGGGAGGATTGATTTTCTTATTCATTTGGAATTTGATATTATAATTTGCTAGCTAAAAATACCTGAAGCATTTTTTTGTCTGGTTAGCTGGCTAATCATTCAGGAGAAACGTAAGGTAAGTACCTAAAAATTGAGACGAAAGCATCACTTAATTTTATCTTGTCAACTATTCAGGATGCAATAAACAGTAATATTGTTAATGACAAACTGAAAATTTAGTCTCATTTGAGTAAAAGCTTTCAACGTCTTTTGAGATAGCATCAGTTTTGGTATCTGGTGTAAATTGTTGACATCTTTACTGGAGCAGAGCCTAGCTTAAGACTTGAAATTTGGCAACTCATTCAATTTACACACAACTGATAGGCCTCTCATCATTCCATACAAATAGTTCTTTCCTCTAGTATCTAAACTAATAGCTTCTGAATTCATATCTGTAAATAAGCTTGTATTTGACCGGCACAGATAATGTGACAATGTTGTTTCTTATCTGTACGTTTTTTCCATACCCTATAATATGTCTTGGTAGTTATGGTTTTTGTATAATCTGTTACATTTTAGGTTCATGAAGGATAAAGATTTCATTCTCGGAGCACCTAAATATGAAATGACACCAGTTGTATGTGCAGTTTCACTATACTTCTAACTCCTCATTTATTTTCTTGTTCTTTTCCTATTCTATCTCAAAATTTGGAAAATGTGCACACATAAAACTTTTTAAAATATAAGTGGCCTAGGATTTTAGCCTATGTATGTTGTAAAAGGGCAAGCACCAGTGGAAGCATGATGTAGATGATTTTTATTGGAATGAACTGTTACTGGCCAACCAATATTGATTATGAAACTGATGCTTTTATACTGTGGTGCAGCGTGTACCAGAAAACTCAATTTTTGTGATGGGTGATAATCGCAACAATGGCTATGATTCGCATGTATGGTATGTAGTCTCAATCTTCAGCTCATAAATGCTTTTCGCAAGATATCATTTTTCAAGTATTTTTGCAAGCTTTTTGAAGATAACTCATCCCCTTATTAAATTGAATGCAATGATGGGAAATATTTTTGGCAATGGAAAGTGGAGTAGTTGTCTAACTTGTGCTATAACTAGGTTGGAGAGTGATTATGCATTGATGTGCTAACCATATTTATTGTTTAGTCACTCAAATTAAACAATAAATTGGTGGTCTTTAGGAAAGGTAGACAAGTTTCAGACTTTAGTCCTCTACTGTTCATGTGGTCCTCCCTTCCCTACATTAATCAATGCATGCTATTAATACATTATGCTTCAGTGAATGGTACATTGTGTTTTACTAGCTTCGTGGAAAGTAAGGAGTACTTATTAATTACTCCTTTACTTTCAAATTATAAAATCAACAAAAGTTAATTTAACACATTTTTAAACTTAAAAGTAACACCGAATTATTTAAATTTTAAAGATAATTAATCTTATAATTAGTTGTACTTAATATAAACTACATGAATTAATGTTAATTTTAAATTTTGTCATATTTAAAATTGAATGTTAAAAAGTTAATATTAATTTTATAATTTAGAGAGAATGCAGTATTTTATTGCATTGGATAATTGAGTTGTTTGTCCCAAAAAGAACAAATCATTGCACTTGTGCATTGGACAGAGGATCCTCTACAAGGTTGCAAATTTGTTGCCTACCCTAGTGTGGTCTTGACTACTTTAAAATTTTGCACACCTGGAATGAGGGTATATACATTACCATGATATAGTGTCAATTTCAGGTTTTATATTATGTTATGACTTTGTTTTGGTTTTCATATACCAATCTTTTTTCCATGTGCTATTCTCTTGCTTCTAAATTATTATGAAATAGGAGCCAAGTCTTGACATTGTAGACTGTTTTACATGTGGATCTTCTGGTTATGCTAGTTTTGGTGACCTGAATTTGTTAGAGAAATTGGTCATGAAGACAGATGCTCGATATATTTTCGTGGTGGAGTAGGTATGCTTGTTCATTTTTGTTTGTGATGGCTTTGCTACTGATGCTTCAATATAATTTTGGACAACTGTCTCTTGTAGCATGCAATATTCCAGCGCAACTGAAGATCACGTATTTATCACAGCAAAAGGATACCCTGATATTGTCACAAGGCAGCGTAAATGTTTAAACATTCAGGTGAACAATAAAGCTGGTATTGGTTTGTTTCTAGATCTTGTCCTGAAAGTCTATTATTTATTAATTTCTAATTAAGTTAATAGACATGTTCATGGATTATAAATAATATAATAGCAATCAATATGAATTCATGTGTAATTAAATCTATGATATCTGTGATTATAGCTAGCATCTTTGGCGCATATACTGTATGGAAATTTGTCTTCTCAAGAAAAGTTTTTCCCCATTGACTAATAGCCTCAACTTTTCCATAATTGTTGTCCTTTCTATATAGAAATCTAAGCATTGTTATTTAAAATTGTGTGATGGTATTTAAGATTGTGTTATGCTTGTGGTTGTTGAATGTGACTGAATTCTGACTTGAGGTCAACATATAATAATAATCTACAAGTCTTGTAACAGAAAATATGTTTACCACTATGCTTACTGAAATTAACTCATGAAATGGCCGATTAAGATTCTGATTTTTTTCTTGTAACAGAGCAATCATATAGTCGCAGTGAAGGTTCTTTTTCTATTTGGATTTGTAGCAAATGATATTGTGATTGCCTATTTTTCTTTTTCTGCTTATGAGCAATACGGTGTACATTAGTACCACGTACCAACTTTATTGTCTTTGTGTATTGATTTTGGCATTAAGTGCCTCTGGTGATCTATTTGCTTCATTTTCCTGACTTGCTATTATTTTTAAATATATGCAGGAAGACTGCTTCTACGACCTGCTTTACAATACTGGGTATCAAATTTTCGTGCTACGTTTACGAAAGACAAGGGACGAAATTATGAAGTGTACTCTCTTTATATATGTAGATATGTATTTTGATTGAAGAACTGTGGTAGTTTTAGATGGTTAATTGTAAAGATAATGAATGATTATGTAGTGGATGATTTTATTAAGTTAATAATATTTTAGTTTTTTGTATTTTTGCCATTATTTGCTATGGGGACATTGAGCCAGCCAGGTACACAAAAAGAATGTAAAATTTTGATTTGGCAACAATATAATTCGTTACCAAAGCATTAAACAAGTTTTAATATAGCAACAATTTTTTATACATTTAGCAACAAATTTTCGGTGCTAATGGCATTAAAAATATAATATTTGAAATCGAAAAATTAACCTAATAACAACGGAGAGGATATTGTTGCTAATACTAAAATAAAAGGCAGCATTTTTTATCGTTGCAAATCATATCAAATTTCTTTGCACATATAAAGAAACGACAACATATAATGTCGTTGCTAATCGACGACTTTCGTTGCTATTGAAAAATAAGCAGCAACAAATATTTTCGTTGGTGATTCAGCACGATGTCGTTGCCAAATAATATAATCAGCAACGAAAATCGTTACTAAAAAGTTTACATTCCGCAATGAAAGCAAGCTTAGGCAACAATTTTCATAATTTATTGCAACGAAAAATGTCATTGCAAAATGGTGTCAATTGCAACGAAAATGCATGGTCGTTGCAAAAAAAAAAGAGTTCATTTCGTTGCCAATTAGCAGGCTTTTGCAACGAAATGGAGTTTTTAGTGACGAAATTTTAATTATTCTGCAACAATACATTTTACGGCTAAAGGATCGATGTCTCTGTATGAAAGCCAAATTTCATTGCAAAATGTATTACTTTTGGCAACGAAAAAAATACATTCGTTGTGGAACAATTAGCAACGCTCATTGCGTAACAAAAGACGCAACGACAGTAAAGTCGTTGCCAAAACCCTTTCGTAACAAAATTTGGCACCTTTAGCAATGAAAATCGGTTGTTGCTGAAGCCCCATTTTTTTGTAGTGCATGGATTCATATATAAGCATTCTCCAAAAACAAAAACTTAACCACAATGACAACACATAGATAAAACATAGTTAATAAGTAGTCTGGGGCTATCCAGCCCAAATGAGTCACTCAAACCCTCACACACAATAAACATCAAATACTTAAACATCAGTTCAAATAGTACTAGATTAACACAATACATATATAAATAAATAAAAGGAAGTCTCCCCCCAAGCTTGCAATTTGGCCAGTGTCCTCAATGGCCACATTCATCACTGTCATCTTCAAGCATCCGGATAAATGCCACCTTCATCACCATCATCACCGAACATCTTATCAACATTAGCATCATCTCCATCACCATCATCCTGAGCATCATCACCATTGACCACCTCAAGATCATCATCATCACCATCATCCGCCACGTTCACTGGCTCATCAGCGCGGGCTCCCTCAGTAGGCAGAAATTATGGCAGATAAGGAGCATAAAAAGGAGGCGCTGGAAATGGAAAAGACATGAAATCAGTATCGTCACCTCCCTGAGCAACATGAATGTTGGAGAGTGTGTTAGCGAACTCTACATGGAAATGGTGGAATTGATTCTGCCATTCGGTGACATGGTCTATCTTCCAGTGTAAAAAGCTTAGGCTATTCAAAATCTGTGCAAGGACCCCAGAATCAACGGTCTCAGCAGAAGTGGCGACTGGCACTTGAGTGGAGGTTTTCGCCTCAGTGGATGGCTATGGATCATCGGATGGCGGCGGCTGAGGTGCTGGCAAAAATCCTTCTCCCCGGGGATGCGATGGTGCTCCCTCCCAAAATGTGTAGCGTCTAATGAGATGATGATCAATGATCGACATTGGAGGCCGGGTGACATCTACCTTCTCCCACTGAACACTCGCCCTTATACATAGACGGGTAATAAGAGATGGGTGTGGGAGGCCAGAAATAACTTTGCTCTTAATTGCCTTCTTGATGGACTCATTGATCATTGCCCCTACATCGACGTTTAAACCGGTAACAATGGCATAGAGCAGAGTCGCCCTTTCCCGAGTTACATCACTCACATGACGTGTAGGCTGGATATTTGCACAGATAAAAGTGTACCATGCCTTACCATAATGGCTAAGGGCCTGCTAGGGGAATGATGTTCTTTCAGCAGTGTACTCGTTCATTTTCCACACCGTCCCAGGCTTACAGAGTTTGCTAATAATCTCGTCAGTGTGGCAACTCCAAATCCCATTTTCTCGATAATCGTGGCCGCCAGAATTGGGAGTCCCATAAGCCGCATTGATAGCCTTGCTATCAAATAGGATTAATTTTCCCCTCACTGGTGCAGCCAGTGGACCATCAGGAATGGCATTAGCATAGAATTCCTTTACCACCGTGACCACGGTAGATTTCGGCGGTTTGGTGAAGTGCACCCATTTCATTTTGGATATCATAGCATTTGACTGACCATCCAATTTATCATCAGGCCTAAGCCCTCGCTCAGGCACCAAACTTCGAGACAAGAAATTCTGAGTATATCTCTAATAGGCTTCTTCCGTTGGAAATTTCACTGCATCCCAAGACTGAGCACGGGAGCGGGAAAAGGATGGCGGAGGAGGGCCAACACTAGTTCTAGGACGCTTAGAAGCCATTATTGATTTTTAGAAAAAATATTCTAAGGCACGCTTTGTAGAAATTTTAGAAGACAACAGTATAACACAACAGTGTACCGTGCTTGGCTTTTAAAGATGAAGGCGTGAACTGGAAACGGTAAGAAGAGGAACCGTGAAGATGGTTGGACGCCCAAACCGTAATAAACTGATGTCGGTTGGGCTTTCTAACGGCTCTTTGAGAGGAAAAGGCATCGTTTGGAGAAAGCTGCAATTAATATGAGAGGAGAGAGAAAAATTATGTTGCAATTTAAGTGACAACGCCTCATTTAAATAACATAAATTCGCTGGTGGCGCCCGGGGGCGATGCATGGCGCCGGGGCGTGGGGTCAAACACACTTTGGCACTGGGGCGCGAAAGATGGGCGTTCTAGATGGCGCTGCGGCGCGAATTTCCAATAGGTCTGCCTTTTGCCCGACGCTGCAGCACGAAACTCAGGGCTGGGGCGTCATAGATGGCGCTGCGATGCAAGAATCAATAGAGACATTGGCGTCGCGGCACGAAGTATAAACCAATCATACAGAGCTAAACAATCCTGCACAGGCCAAAAGCTTAAATCAGAAATCAAGCCAACAAAAACTCAATAAACACATTATGCACAAGTCCTAACTGCTGAAAGACACATACTAGCATACATGCACTGTACAAACTGGTTACACTAAGAACTACAGACAGCACTAACTAATGACCAAAATAAGACTGATGTTACTAAAAATAAAAGCAATTTGATTGATACTGAGATGGGGATGCCTCCCATCTAGCGCTTGATTTAGAGTTATTGACTTGACTATTATCCCGTCTTACACCGGGTCTCCCAATGTGACGGATGTGTTATGCCAGTTAACCTCACCGCCCCAGTAATGCTTCAACTGCTGTCCGTTAACCTTGAAGGTTTTGTCAGAATTGGGGTCCTCAACCTGTATTGCCCCATACAGATACACCATGGCAACTGTGAATGGCCCCAAACCATCTGGACTTTAATTTCCCTGGAAATAACTTTAGACGGGAGTTGAATAGAAGAACTTTTTGGCCCGGTTCAAAGTGCCTCTCGAGGATTTTCTTATCGTGCCACCTCTTGGTCTGCTCCTTGTACAACTTAGCGTTTTTATACTCGTCCGATTCATTGAGTTGCGCGAGACGTTTCTCACCGACTGCTTCTAAGTCAAACTTAAGCTTCTTGATAGCCCAATAAGCATTGTGTTCCAACTCCACTGGAAGATGGCATGCCTTATCATAGACAAGCCTATACGGAGACATTTCGATAGGTGTTTTGTAAGCTATGCGGTAAGCCCACAAGGCATCGTCCAGCTTCTTAGACCAGTCCTTGCGATTGGTGTTGACAATTTTGTCTAAGATTCGCTTTATTTCACGATTTGAAATTTCGGCTTGCCCACTAGTCTGTGGATGATAAGCGGTGGCTATCTTATGGGTCACCCCATACTTAGCTAGAAGGGCTTCAAAGTATTTGTTACAAAAATTCGACCCTTCGTCGCTGATAATAGCCCGGGGCGTGCCAAAAAAAGTGAAGATGTTTTTCTTAAAGAACTGAAGTACAACCTTTGCGTCATTAGTCAGCAAGGCGACTGCTTCCACCCACTTGGAGACATAATCCACATCCATAAGGATATAGAGGTTATTGAAGGAGGACAGGAATGGACCCATGAAGTCGATACCCCATACATCAAATAATTCCACCTCCAGGATATTCTGCAGTGGTAATTCATGTCGTCATGATATGGTGCCCACCCTTTGGCATCTGTCGCAGTGCAACACATATATGTAGCACACCTTCAATCTCCTCATTCGGTAAGCATCTTCGCAGAATTTGATCAGAACATTGCTTGAACAAGAAGGGCTCATCCCACATATATTGCTTGGCATCTTTTAGGAATTTCTTCCTTTGTTGATAGCTCAGGCTTGGAGGAAGCATTTGGTAAGTGACATAATTGGCAAAGTCTGCATACCACGGGGCTTTGCTTTGGACGGCAAAAAGTTGTTCGTCCGGGAAGAAATCGTTGATGGCTTTTTCAACATCTCCCGAATACGGGGTGTTTTCCAACCCTGATAAGTGATCCGCTACTTGATTTTCTGTCCCCTTTTTATCTTGGATTTCTAGATCAAACTCCTGGAGAAGCAGAACCCACCTAATCAATCTCGACTTAGCATATTTCTTCTCAATCAAATATTTGATTGCCGATTGATCAGTGTAGACGATCACCTTCATCCCAATGAGGTAGGAACGAAACTTATCGAATGCATATACAACTGACAGCAGCTCCTTCTCAGTAGTAGTATAATTCAACTGAGCATCCATTAACATTTTGCTGGCATAGTATATGGTGTGGAAGACCTTCTCCCTCCTCTGGCCTAACACTACCCCGATTGTAAAATTGTTGGCGTCACACATTAGCTCAAAAGGGAAAGTCCAGTCTAGGGCTACAACAATAGGAGCCGAGATAAGTCTTTTCTTTAATAGGTTAAAGGCACTCAGGCAGGCTTCATCAAATTGGAAAGACATGTCCTTTTCCAATAGTGTACACAATGGTTTGGTTATCCATGAGAAATCCTGGATAAACCTTCTGTAAAACCCTGCATGCCCGAGGAAACTCATTACTCCTCTTACTGATGTCGGTGGTGGGAGGTTATTAATCACATCAATTTTTGCCTTATCAACCTCAATACTGCTAGCAGAAACCCTGTGACCCAGAATAATGCCCTCTTCAACCATGAAGTGGAATTTCTCCCAATTCAAGACGAGGTTAGTCTCAACACATCTGTGGAGAACGGCAGTCAGATTCCTCAAGCAATTATCAAAAGGGCTCCCAAATACCGAAAAGTCATCCATGAAGACTTCTAAGGTCTTTTCAACCATATCAGAGAAAATCGACATCATACACCGCTGAAATGTTGCGGGAGCATTACATAGCCCGAAAGACATTTTTTGGAAGGGAAAGGTCCCATATGGGCATGTGAACGTCGTCTTCTCCTAATCTTCAAGAGCGATTGAAATCTGATTATACCTCGAGTAACCATCCAGCAGACAATAATATTCATGCCCAGCTAACCTATCAAGCATCTAATCAATAAATGGAAGAGGGAAGTGATCCTTACAGGTAGATTTGTTCAATTTCCTGTAATCCATGCACACTCTCCACCCAGTCACCGTTCTAGTGGGATTCAGCTCGTTGTTTTCGTTGGGCACTACAGTCATTCCGCCCTTCTTTGGCACACATTGGATAGGACTGACCCAAGGACTATCAAATAAGGGGTAGATGATGCTAACATCCAACAATTTGATAATCTCCTTGCGAACCACCTCTTTCATGATGGGATTCAATCGCCGCTGATGTTCAATAGATGGTTTAGACCCTTCCTCTAATAAAATTTTATGCATGCATAGAGTTGGACTAATCCCTTTGATATCGGTAATTGACCACCCCAAGGCCATTTTGAATTGCTTGAGCACAAGCAGTAACTTTTCTTCCTGACACTTAGTTAGAGAAGCATAAATTATCATAGGTAAAGTGGATGAGTTCCCTAAGTATGCATACCTCAGGTGATTTAGTAAAGTCTTTAATTCCAAGATTGGAGGTTCCATGATTGACGGCTGAGCCTTAGAAGTTGATGCCTCATCATCATTTAGAGACTCAAACTGTCTTTGGAATTGTTTGGATCTTTGGGGAGCATCTAGCCACTTAGCAAATTCGACATTAGTGGGCTCTTCAGTAGTACTAGCCCCTGTCATTGTAGCTTCTAATGGGTCTATAATGCAGGTCTCTAAGAACACTTCCTTAACCGTATTGTCAATCATATTAACCTGGAAGTAGTCCTCAGAAGTGTTAGGATATTTCATCGATCTGAAGACATTGAATGTCACTTCTCGATCCTGAACCCTCATTGTCAACTCCCCTTTCTGTACATCTATTAGGGTCCTCCCTGTCGCCAAGAATGGCCTGCCCAATATTATAGGGACCTCCCTGTCCTCAAAATCTAGGACAATAAAATCAGCTGGGAAGATGAACTTGTCAACCTTGACATGCATATTCTCTACTATCCCCTTCGGGTATATAAGGGATCTATCAACCAATTGTAAGGTGACACTTGTAGGTTTGACTTCATTTAGCCCCAGCTTCTTATAAATGGATAGAGGCATCAAGTTGATGCTAGCCCCTAGATCACATAAAGCCTTGCCTATGAATTAGTCCCCGATAGTGCAAGGAATTGTGAAACTTCCTGTATCTTTTAGCTTTGGCAGAAGCTTGTTTTATAGAATGGCACTACACTCTTCTGTTAGAGCCACTGTTTCACAATCCCCCATTTTCTGCTTCTTAGATAGTATGTCATTCATAAACTTAGCATAACTTGGCATTCCCTCCAATGCCTCTTCAAATGGGATGTTTATATGAAGCCTCTAGAATACCTCCAGAAATTTGGAAAACTGCTTGTCCAGCTTTTGTTTCTGCAGACGTTGGGGGAAAGGCAAATGAGGGAGAGGAGAATTGACTGTACTTATTAGAGGGGTCGGTGTTGTAGGGCTAACTTGAGTACTCGGCTTACCCCCAGATTTCTCATTATACTTCTCCACTTCTGGTTCCTTTTCACTAACTTCTTCTTCCACTAGAGAACTCTCTCCACCTTGTTCATTAGTGGTTTTCCCACTTCTAAGTGTCACTGCTTTGAATTGTTCTTTGCCTTCCCGTTTTGGGTTGACATCAGTGTCACTAGGCAATGTGCCTTGTGGACGACTGTTTAAAGCAGTGGCTAATTATCCCATTTGTACTTCAAGATTCTGAATGGAGGCTTCTTGATTGTTACTCCTTGTTTCAATCTGGGCGATGTACCGCGACAAGAGATCCTCCAAACTAGGCTTTCTCTCCTGTTGAGGTGGTGGATAGTGGAACTGATTTTTAGAGCTCCGCGGCTGTGGATTGTACTGATTCTGAGATTGAAAACCTGGAGGGTTAGAAAAATTTGGCATGGTGGATAAAGGTTGTGCTTAATTGGAGTTGTTGTTACTGTTGTTGCCCCAAGAGAAGTTGGGATGATTTCTTAAGCCCGGGTGGTAATGAGTGGGAAGATTCACATTTTGTTGTCGCCCGTAGTTGGAAACAAATTAAACTGACTCAGGGCTTATTGCACAGTGATCAGTAGGGTGGCTCCCTTGATATAACTCACACTGGACTATGACACCCTGCACATTCTGCACTGCTGATGGTCCCATGGTGTCTAGTCGTTTCGTTAGCGCTGCAACCTGAGCCGCTAATGATGTGAATGAGTCGACCTCATATACCCCCACTGCTCTTCTGGGGGCTTTCCTATCATTCGGCCATTGATAATTATTGGCCACCATTGGTTCCACTAGTTCATACCCTGCTGTGTGATGTTTAGCCATGAAGGCCCCTCCAGACATGGCATCAAAACTCGAACGAGTAGATCCGGATAGCCCATTATAATAGGTCTGGATAGGAAGCCATTCAGGCAATCCATGGTGAAGGCATTTCCCCAGAAGATCCTTGAATCGCTCCCACGAGTCATATAAAGATTCTGAGTCGAACTGGATAAATGAGGCAATTTTCATGCCTGAGTCTGGAGGTTTTGGCGGGCAGAAAGAACTTCACCATGAACTTTTGGGCCAAGTCAGCACATGTGGTGATGGAGCCTGGCGGGAGTGAGTGCAGCCAGCTCTTTGCCTTATCCTTCAAGGTGAATGGAAACAATCGGAGTCTGATGGCATCGTCAGACACTCTGTTGGTTTTGAACGTATCACAAATCTCCACAAAGTTTATCAAGTGATCGTTGGGATCATCATTCGGTAGTCCCCGAAACTGAATGTTGGTGCACATTTGAAAGGTGCCCGGCTTTATCTCAAAGTTATCTGCTTGGATTGCGGGCCAGAGAATGCTTGCCTGGAGATCGTTGATTGGAGGCATGGCATAATCCCTTAGAGATTTCTGAAGTTCTTCAACCATTCTGACAAGAATAGGCATGTCCCGAGAATTTTCTCTTCGCAGTCGTCTGTATGTTCTATCAACCTCAGGATCGAGAGGTATTATATTTCGTCCCCTTCGAGGTGGCATAAACAGTAAAGACTACCTGAAAAGAAAGTTAAACAAAAGAATCAGTTTAAATTAAGATTGTATTGACTTAGTGTTAATATTGAATAAAAAATAATACTAAGTCTCAGGCAACGACGCCAAAAACTTGTTGGTCGATTTAGCTATTGCCAAATCGCTCGCAAGCATATGCGGTCCACAAGTAATATAATGATAAGTAGAGTGTCGAACCCACGAGGACAAAGTCTAACTAGGTAAATAATTACTAAGGTGAAGTCGTTACTTATCTTATCTAAAAGAGTAAAACAAGATGGTTGGTTCAGCTATATGATTAAAACTATAAGAATAAGAGAAGTGGTTGTGCTAGAAAGTCAAAATAGGATTACAATTCCCCTAATGCATCGCCTAATCTCCTAATTCTCCAAATTATAAACGAATCAAGGAATGGTCAACCGAGAACAGTGAATACGCAAAAGCTTCTGTCGAAGGTCAAATGCATATCCCTAGCCAGATAAATCACGATATGTCTATCGGTGAAAATAACTAGGCCAAGGTCATTAAGCTAAGTCACAAGGTCACACAAGGCAAATGGGGATATGTCTATCCTATTAGCAGTTGATGCACACATTCCATTAGCATGGTCATAACAGGTGTTGTTGTATTTAAAGGTAGATAAAAACACCCATTTTTCAATCTCTGTTAATATCAATACTAATTACTCTATCAAGAAATTAGTCATCAAATATGAAATACAACAATCCATTCCAAAATGATTCATTATATAAAATAGGAGAGAAAGTTAATTAGGCTAAACAAAAGGTTACATTGCAATCATAAAAATGGAGTTAGTTCATATCTATGGCACTAACACATATTTTTAATACATTACACATTATCAGAAATACACAAATAAATAGGAGTTTGGAATAAAAAAAAACCTTTTTGGAAGTGTTCTTGGTCCAAGTCTTCTTTCACTGTGTAGCTCCTAATCTCTGTCGAATGCAATAACTCTCTTTCGCTTGAAGCACAGCGTCTTTCCCTTCTAGAAAATTAATGTTGTAATAAATTCTAACCTAAGCTGTTTGAGAATTCTATCGTAGGCAGCTGATATTACGTATATCGCTTCCCTCTCTCTTTAGGTCATTTAGAGCCCTTTGATGTTTGGACATTAGAGCTCGCGTTGCGGCACGAGCCTTTGCTTAGTAAGTGGCGTTGCAGCACCACGTGGGCTTCAAAAGACCGAAGGTTGCACTGCGGCGTGACTCTAGGAAGAGACCTCGGTGCTGCGGCGCGAGGGTGAGATCAGGCATAGTGCTGGGGTGCCAAATATGGGGCTGGAGCGCGGTCAAGGGCACTAGGGCGCGGGCAATGGCACTGGGAAATAGCCATTTAACAGGGAGTTGCCTTGCTTTAGCGCTGCGGCGCGGGCTCGAAATGTATCCTTGGCGATGCGATGCCAATATAGTAAAAATGCCCATTAAGCTCCTGTAACCTGGAAGACATTTGTAAAGCCTTGCAATAAAGAACTTAGACATAATAACAACAAATTATAGATAAAAGCTAATTAAATAACTGAAAACAGGCAATAACTTAAGCTACAAAGGATCTGATTCATAGGTATACATCCTACTCATCATGTACCTACAGCTAGCCGTAGGTGTACCTTCGACTGCCCGAGGTGCCCCAGGCTTTGCAGGTCCCGTCGTCTCGAAGTACGTGCATGTGTGCAACGTGATGTCCGCTCGAACTTTCAAAACTTCAATCCGGGCATCCGACTGAGGTGTATAAGACCTATTTTCGGATCGCATTTGTCAAGAGTTACGTAATGACATGGGATTAGAGGTTCTACGAAGTCCGAAAGATGGGACTATGCCCTCCGGTCTTCATGTTTCAAATTCTATCCGTTACCCTGCGTAATAGTCACTCGAGATTGGACTTCCTTGGTTCTTGTGGGACATTGTTGTGTAGAAATGTATATCTGAAATGTTGAGATGGCATGATGTGGCGTCAAGGTGGCAAGATGATGACTTTGTCCCTCACCGGGATTATCTCCGATTTGGGCTGATAAAGCAGACGTTGCTCAGGGTTATCTCTGATATTGGACTGCTGCAAGTGTTGAAGGTCCTCAGTATCATCTCTGAGGTGTGTCTGTCTTCCCGGTGTTATCGCCGGGTCTTGTACTAAGTGCCTCGGTGTAAGCGCCGAGGTTAAAGCTGATTGCATGCATTTGAAACAAACATTTTTGGGGTTATCTCTAGAACTGCAATTTCCGTCCTTGGGGTTATCTCCAAGGTTGGAATCTGCCACTCCCAGTGTTGGGACTGAGACTGAATATCTCGGGGTTATCTTCGGGATGAATCGGCCTTCTCTGGTGGAATTTTTGGTATTGGAAATGCAGGCCTCGGGGTTATCATCGAGGTTGGAACTGATGCTCCCGGTGTGTGTTCCGGGGTTGAGACTGAGCTTCCGATAGTATCCGGACTGGATATGCTATCTTCCAGGGTTATGTCTGAAAGACAAATCTGCCCTCCTGCAATGTCAGTAACAGGTGTGCAGAAAATTTTGAGTGTCTACAATGTTTTCCCCTAACGTAGTTAAATGAATGAAAAGTACATAACAATATTTTTTGTCATTTTTATTTCGTCCGATTTCTGCACGTTTTTCAAGAAAAAACTTTTATCGACTTACTTAACTTTTTCACAATATATTATCGTCAAATCTTTCGACGGAATGTCATTTCGACATACCAAACTCTCTGAAAGGCTTAGGTTATTCAAACTCTAACTCTTAGGTTTCATCGGGTGAATAGTTCATATTTTATCTTTTTCCTCAGAAATATTTTTATTCCCGAAAAAATTTTATTTTTATCTTGAAAATTCTTACTTGTTCAGTTTAGCTCGTAGCCAGAATCCTCCCTTCTTATAATCATTCTAGGTTCTAGAACGACTATTAAACACAACACAAAATAGTATTAATAAAAATTCATTTTATTAATAACTAATTCTTTAAACTTAAATTCTGGACAATTCGATTTTTCGGGTTGTCACATTCTTCCCCTCTTATAAAATTTATGTCCTCGGAATTTCTTAAAACCACACCCATGCACGAGTCATCACATTTACCCTTTCTTCCCAAAATTTTGTCATCAAAATTTTAGCTTACTCTTCTTCTCAACTTCTCTTCAAAGAAGTTATTATCTTTCAATCATTCCCTAACCTTCATAACTTATCAAGAATTATGAAGTAAAATGAATAACGAGGAATATAAAGATTCCTTTAAAACGTTTCATACTATTGTTGAGGGATCGAATCGACCATGAACTTTTACTAGGTTGAACATCATTTCGCCGTATACCCTTCTTTCACGGTCAGTTTACAATTACAAAGAAAGTAAACTACCTCTTCCATACGTAGGTGATCTACCCATCGTATAACCCCATTTCGGGGTATGTTCACCTCAAACTCATTCATCAGATTCCGCACCAAAATAATTTGACTTAGCTTAACTTATTCTTCAAAGAAAGCTCAATTTTCTTTTAAACATGACATACCATTCGTCTTAGCCGAATCAAATAGCTTAGTTCATACCAATAAATTGGACATCAACTTGAAACATTCGTCTAGTCAAATAAATTGACATCGACTACTTCTTTAAATTCTTTCACAATACATTAAAACGTTTTCATGACGTCATGATGTCATACTTTTCACAATATGTTGAGGACATCATCAGTTTATGACTTCATCATTATACATCATACCATAGCGGGTTGTTGATCCTAAGATCACATCCAACACTAGGTTAAATTACATTAATAACTCCATCCGTTTACCATCTTTGCATCAAATGCATTGATGATATAAAATTCATTTTGATATTTCAAATCAATTTCTGTCTAGCTGAAAAAATTAGCATAGACATACCAATAATAGTTCTTTTAAAATCCATTGGTTCCAAAAGTTAAACCAATTCTTTCCTCTCTTTTTTTTTTCAAAAAGCATATATAAGCATGATTTCAATAAACTTCGAAATCTAGCATAGCTAGATGACTTGGAATATCCTTTTCTCTATCTTCCTTCATTGTCTTACTTGCTACAATACTTAATCTTCTCTAGCACCTTCAATGCTAAGCATACTAAAAATATTTCGTTTTCAGTCTAAACATTCTTATACCTTAGTATAGTCGATCAACTTATCACACTTTATATGTTTAGGAACTTTCCCAACCATATATGTTTAAGAACTTATCTTCGCAATGTGTAATCCAAGAACAAATCAAGGACTATCCATATGCTTAGGGCTCAGAAGAATAGCATATAATTGTAAGTTACAAACTTTTCATAAGTATGAGTTTCAAGAACTCGCACCTATCTTAACATTCTCTACCTATCACACATATACATGAGAAAAGATTCACCTTCTCGTCATATACATATTGATAGCGCGACATTACTATTTCAATGATTATCACTATAATAACTAAGTAGTCACAAACCATTTCCCATTCAAAGGTTCGTACTACTCAGTTATCACATGAGTCCTCAATCGAAATCTTATAGCTTCTTACTTTCTCTTTACTTAATACGAATTTTTTTTAATTCATATGCCATCCTTTATAACTCAATCTGAGTTCTTCTTCCCGTACTACTTCGTAGTACCATTCATTTATAGTATTAGCTATAAATCATCCATCGTTTAACAGAACAACTGTTATTACGATTTAATGTGATCACGTAGTGATCTTCTTCCTTAATCCTTTAAATCAACAATTTTCTTGCCAATCTCTCTTCGATTATAGTCTTAGGTACTCATACCTAAGATTTATAACCTATCAGCTCTGATACCACTTTGTAACGCCCGAAAATTCGGTCTATCTTCACACCCAGATTCCGTGCATCAAGGTTACCTCTTCTTCCAAACATACATCATTATATGTTAAATATAACAACATACATTCTCAAATCCCAAGTTCTATTACCATATAACCTCGTTCATTACAAATAATGATAATTACATTATTCTTTACATCTTATAAGAATGAATTTCATCCGCCACCAAGGATACATATCAGTTCATTTAACTAGTTTATAGTTTAATTAAACTATTCTACATTATAAGTCTTGGCTTTCTCTTCACGCTCATTCATATAATGAATGGCACTTCGTCTAGATACCGGTCAGCTTGATCTTTACGAGATCCTTAAGTTCTTTCTATTCGTACACTGAAAATATTTTTTATTTAAAGCAAGTGTGAGCA
This sequence comes from Panax notoginseng, assembly GCA_016801055.1. Taxonomy (NCBI): domain Eukaryota; kingdom Viridiplantae; phylum Streptophyta; class Magnoliopsida; order Apiales; family Araliaceae; genus Panax; species Panax notoginseng. The sequence goes on along the minus strand of CM029016.1, from coordinate 79,803,527 downwards.
TTCAATTGCCCAGCAAGTCATAGCAGTTGAATAAACAACTTCAAGAATTTAAACATTCTTTTAAGACTTCAATAACCGAACAAAGGTCATAAAGCAGCTTCAATAATAGGAATAGTCTCGATTCGTATCATTTTAAAACATTTGTCACATTCACTTTCAAATACTTTCATTCTTCTACCTTTTCCATACATATCATGTCTGGCTAGAATCATTAGCACATACTTATCAATAATGGTTCATGTATAAACAGAACATTCTCATATTGAACAGTTCAATCACAGAATAGTTCATCTCATTGAAACACCAAAGTGTTCAAATTATGGCATAAGGCCTCATACATTCTACCACCTTGTACAAATATCACACATTTACACATAGACAAAACTTCTCAAGTTCAACATCTGAGAAGTTTAAGAAACTAGCATTCATTTAAAATATGAATGAAGTTAGGAAACTTTCCATACGCATAGCTACAGCTTACGCTGAACTGCTCATTCCAATCCCTATATAACACATAAGGAAAATAGCAAATACACCAATTAGTCATATACTTGACTTACGTATTGGTTTACTTAACTTTACTTCTTAATGTTCACGTTATTACAATCTAAGTTTACGCGACCAACTTCAGTTACCACTTTACGACTTCATGACATACGGAGATGTCTTACTCATACGATCATCATCTTTGATGACTTACATTCTTATCTTCTTCTTATAACTCTTCTATGACTCAACACACATCGTGTCTCTACTAGTAGTCCATATGGTACTCTGAGTCGTTTCCCACAACTAACCAAGAAACAAGTTCCCGTCTCGTCTACACTGTCTTTCATAGTGAGTTAGATCGGTTGTCAATTTCGTATATACCTCCGCTTTCTAAAGGAATTGTTTTTCCCAGCTCTCATATGTCAACCATCAATGATTACGATTGTACCACAACCTAAACTTAACTTACTTATCCGAACCATTAAAACTATAATGTTCGTTAAGTCAATTTCTTATTCCTTATGGCTTTCTGGCAACTAAATGCCATACCTCAGGATTCGTTTCTTACCATCTAAGTCATACAGTCTTTTGTATACTCAGAATGATCATTCAATGTTAATACTATACGTTCATAGCATTAAGCATTTTATATTAACTTATTCATATCTTATAACGTCCGGTGCATTAGACTCGGAACGTTGCCCAAGTTATAATTATTAACTCGGCTTCTTAACGATATACGTCATTGACTTTAATTCAGTTTCTTCATCGTTCACAGGTTTAATCATTAGTCTTCATTACCTTACGGTCAAACCATACACGACGTGTAAGTTCTGCCCATTTAATATTTGCGTACACTTAACCTTACTTTGGCTAAAGTGTTTAACACTTACATTTGTTCTTTATTCGACTTACATTCGGACTTTCATTACTCATATTACTGTTCGCTACGGCTTTCTTGATAAATCATATCTTACTTACTACTTTCATCAACGTCTAAGTCATACAACCAATATAAACTTAGAACATTCGTTCGACGCGAATACGATTCATGAGAATCGCTTACGTATTCAACGTTCACATTATTCATCTTTTAATCCTTCATTCAAACTTTACCCAAGGTTTTAATCGCTTTCATTCGTTATCCATTACATGAACCCCGCATTCATTATTCTTTCTTAATATCGAAGCCATACGGTATGTTGTATGCTAAGACCGATCGTTCATCGCAACTACGTTGCGTTTACATTCTTTGTCTTTTAATCTCGTTCAATCTTTCCATTCAACCTTTACTAAAGGTTTAATTCACTTGATTAAGTGTTACATTAGGTGAACTATATGTTCATTATCGTTCCGTACGCTTCCCTTAGGAGTTGAGCAATTAAAAGCTCATCACTGGGCCTTGCCCTGCACCGGCGCTGCGACGCCGGTTCCTTCTCTCTTCCTCGCGCTGCGGCGCGAGTCTCCGGTACTTTTTTCCCTGGTTTGGCGCTACAGTGCCAAATACTTCTCTATCTCTCGTGCTACGGCATCACTTACCAGTATCTCTCTTCCCGGGCTGGCACTACGGCGCCGCCTCCCAAGACTTAATTGGCACTGCAGTGCCAGGCATAAAACCTTGAAAAAATTTCTAAGTCTTTTACAAGCTTGAGACGCTTACTTCATAATCTCATAACTTCTTCATCATAGCTAAGGACGAGGTCATTCCAAAGCCATTCTCTTCCTTATCTTACGTACTTCAACTTCCCTTGGATAGAAATTCATTCTGAATCCGTTAACATGCCATTCAATTGGCTTAAATTCCATCCTTCGTGTGTTTTACGTTATTAACGCTCTTCGTCCATTCGTCCGTAATTCGGTCATCCGAACTCGGAACTCGTTCGTTCTTGAGTCCACGACTCACATTTTCTATGTTCTCTTATATTCTTATGAAACCCTACACATTCGGATTCATTTACATACTTTCTAGTTCTCGTTTGTCTTTTACAAAATTTTGTCATAACTTCGTTATAGCTAAGTTCAATCCGTTATTCATGAACGTTTCTACCATTCCTAAACAAGCAATAAACAACTAACTTATACGCGATGGTTTTAAACTTGTACATCAATAACAACTTATACTACGATGGTTTTAAATTTGTTCATCAACAACGTTCTTCGTGTTTTTTGCATTCTTCGTTCGTTCTTCATTTTTAATCGATATTTTGATTACGATTTCACTTTTTCTAGGAATTTGATGTTATAAAACACCATTCCTTACTAATTTCACTGAATCGTTCATATGATTTATTCGAATTGTTCAAATTCATTACAAATTTCATACTTTCTTAAGAAATTATAAAATAAACTTTTAATTCTTGTTTCTTCACTTTCTCATGATTTCAACCATATGAAATCATTTCTTAACATCTTTGAAAGTCCAATAATAATCTAGAAGGGGGGTTGAATAGATTATTACCTATTAAAAAAATTATCTAAGGCCTTTTTGAATAATTAATTTACAGTGTTAGAAATTAATATGCAATATAGTAAAAATTCAATCACACAATGCATAGAGATTTGTCTGGTTCACAACATACACCCCGGATATGCTGCTATGTCCAGTCTTAAGCACATCTCCAGGACTTGAGATCCTATTACTATCAGTAATAAACACTCCTTCAACAGGCGGAGAAGCCTTTACAAAGTTTTAAAGTCAAACTTCCAACTGTTCCCAACTAATCTATCTTTGACAGTAAGCTCCCAACTCCCTCCTCAAGCTTAGTTGTGACGTCCCCAAAATAGGTATACATCACACCCATTCTGAGTCACCAGATACATGGTACAGAATATAACTACAAACTTAATTATACAACTGTCGTGCAAATTACGATAAAAATATAGCTGAGAGTTAAAACAAAAATATTGTCTTCTAGACAATATCCACACTCAATGGAGTTCTCATTACAATTATTATCACACTATTTTATAGAATTAGTGAGCACTACTATAGCCACCATCTCGGACCATCACTCCATTCCCTGACTAGTCCCAACTATATATTCTCATTTGTTGAAGAGAACAGTGAAAGAAAAGGGTGAGCTCAACTAGCCCAGTAAGAAATATTATGACTAAGATAATGCAGAATAATTTATCATTAGCCTTCAACAGTGTTAAACTGATAAAATACAATAAACATCAAGTTTAACTGCAGCGAAACAAGCAATCCATTAGAAGAGTCAAGTAGAGCATGATATCTACTATATTCAATGATTTAAAAAGTTTATCATCAATTTTATCGCTGAGACTCAGCTTAATAAATAATTCACATCACTGAATTATCCATGCACTATGGGCCAAGGATATTCATTCGTATCACGACCACGAATTATCCACGCACTACGGGCAAAGGATATTCGTGTTTTCATCGATGGTCATGATCATGCCAAACACCAATTCATCTTTGCATCCTTGGCCGAAGAGAATCCATGGTCATGATCATACCAACAACTGTCGCTAAGACTTAGTTCAATAATCCACATCACTTGTAACATTATAGGTCATGATTATATCGAATGATCCCTAGTCATAACCATACCAATCAACAGTCCATCTATGCACGTAAGCCAAAGATGACTTTCATCACAATATAAACATGAGGATGATGACAATGATATAAGAATTCAAATAAAAGAAAGCAAAGGATAGATTTTAAAGATTTATAATTTAATTTATCCAGAATTCAATAATGGCCAAATTTTCAATATGATACTGCTTTGTGGAGTAAAATTCAAGAATAATATTTTATCAAAAAATGATTTGGACCGAAAAGAAATTAATTTTTATCATGAATAGTACTATGGGTGAATAGTACTCGAGTGAATAGTACTTTATGAATAGTACTTTGTGAATAGTAACTGAGAATAGTACTTTATGAATAGCACTTGTGAATAGTACTTTATGAATAGTACCCGTTAATAGTACTTTGCGAATAGTACCCTGTGAATAGTATTCCGGCATGAAAGGATCAATAATTATCAAGAATGCTCAGAATAATTTTTTCATGAAAGGATACTGGATGAAGCGCAAATATCAAGTATATTCTACTAATTTCACGGAGTATAGAAGCAATACTTTAACAGAATGAGGGTATAAGCAGGAATACAAGACGAAATAATATTACTTACATACTACAGAGTATGGAAGAAAATATTACTTCTTATGAATACTGAACAAAAATAATATCCCTTACGAATACGAAAGAAATAATACCCCTTACCTTAGTAGAAGGCTGGATACTGCAATAGTGAAGTAGCAGAATACTCTTCTTCTTTCTCTCTATAGCTTCTCTCTCTATAATTGCTCTTGTGAGTCTTAGTGAATTGGTGAGAATGAAAGAAGAATGAGCTTCTATTTATAGAAAAATAAAGTTTCGATAATTGCACATTTTTGGACTCGAATTATTACAGTATAATACCTTCATCTTTTTCTTCATTTTTAATTTAGTCCTACAAGTATTATCAAACTTGCACCACCTTCCCTAATAGTACATGCATGTGAATCAATATTACATGTATGTGAATTAATAGTTCCATACATGTGAACAAACAGTTACAGTATAGTACATTCATCTATACCTCCATTTTTAATTTAGTCCTGCAAGTATTATCAATCTTGCACCACCTCCCCTAATTGTACATGCATGTGAATCAATAGTGCATACATGTGAACAAATAGTTATAAGCATGTGAACTAATAGCAATTAATTTCTCATTTATCTGATTAATTACCCGATTAGTCAAATTAACCTCCAGAAATTAATTATTATTGAAATAAATATCTATTTCCACTAACACTAATAATCCAAACACAATGGAAATATCAATTTCATCTTTAATCAACACGAACTTATTCATCATTATTATTATAACTCACAAAATTTAACAACCAGATTGTCAGGAATAACCAGGTGAATGATATTCCTATTTACATATGATTTGATTATGATATATATATATATATATATATATATATATATATATATATATGAATGAATATGCAAGTATACTTGCATTAAGAAAAGCTGTAAAGTCCTTTGATAGATAATAGAAACAAGTGTACAAGGACTTAGAATGAGATGATCAAATATGTTAGGTTGATCCTACATAAGCAAAACAACTTTGTAAAGTCCTTAAAAAGAAATGATGTACAAGGACTATAAATATAGAAAGATCAAGCATGTTAGGTTGATTGTAAGACCCCGAATTTTATGAAATAAAAGTATTCAATTTTTCTTATAATTACTATTCAGTAAATGGTTAAATTGATAAAAGTTTAAAGTTATGAGTGAAATATGATTTTTTTCAAAATAAGCAAGTGGTTATAAAATAATCATTGTTGTCGGGGAATATTCGTTTGGTCGTGGAATATTCTTTCTGTCGGGGAATATTCGTACGACGGCGCAGCCATTTGTGGGCCCCGTAACAGAATAACTGTCGGGTGAAGAAAACGACAAATTTGAGTTTTTACAAATAACGGCGTAGTTATTACCGTTAACACTGTTGGAATACCCGGTGGTTAAAATACAGTAATACGCGTTATTACACAGTAGCACACGGTATTGCATAGTATTTTTGAAATTATTGATTCTTACGTAAGAAGGCACTACTCAATAATTGTTACAGTAATTACTGTTCAATATTTTATTTTATTGATTCAATAATTGTTGCGTTGATATTTTATATTATTGTTGTTTCAATAATTGTTGCTGCACAGTATTTTCCTTTATCGGATCAATAATTCATATTATTTGAATAATATTATTAGATAACATTATTGTCAATGTCTAGAAAGTTCTGTCTAAGGAGAGGTTTGGTCATCTAATTGCGCGCCAGTAAGGAGAAATTCTTATTGGAAAGCCCCCTCTTTCCTGGGAACGGCCTGGTTGTCATAAATGTGATTCTGTAATATTATTTGTGAATAATTAATTATTGATTCATATGATAAGGAAATATTTATATTATGTGGATATAAATGAGGGATATATTTTTGTGGTTAAAAATGAAGGAGTTAATGTTGAGGTTTTTATCAGTATTTTTATCGGAATGGAGGTATTAAAAATTAGGGTTTTTGAGATATTTTACGGGGGTTATAATTTTTAATCCGACCGTTGGATCGTGGTAATTTTTGGATATGTTATACATATATAAGTTGAGTATATGTCCATAAATTTTGAACCGTTAAAAATGAACGTATGAATTGTTATGAATTTTAAGAGGTGGCTGATTCGGAAATCAGGTTACAAATTATTTTTGGTGGAAAATTCTAGAATTGGTGGGCCCCACTTGTGGTTGGTGAAGAAATGTGCTGAATTATATTTCAAATGTGGTGGGTGGGAATAGTAGCAGGTAAAGCCATCAGGTTGCAGGTCAAACCTACCAAAATTTTCCTATAAATAGAGGGCTAAGTTAGAATTGAAAATCACACCAGAAACATAAGCTTTCTCTCTTTCTCTCTCTATATTATGAAGCATATTTTGTGAGTTTTTAGATACTTGGTGAGTTGCTATTCATCAGTGTAAGTTTCCTTCAGCATCATATCCGATATCCAGTCAGAAGTACTGCTCTTTTGAGGTAAGGGATAGTAATGGATTTTAAGGGTTGTTATGATTTTCAGTTTCGTAATTTTTCTGATCTTCAAAAATTATGGAAAAATTTGAAATGATATTTTGATGAGTTTTATTGATTGTGTCCAAAAATGGTGATTTTTGGATGTATAGATTAAGAGTTATGAATTTTATGAGAAAATACTATTTTAAAAGTAACCGCTTATAATTCCTTGTGGTTAACTCCAAAATTGATGAAATTTTTATTGGGAGTACATGTGTATGATAGAAGTATACTCTGTAAATTTCAGAATTTTTAGACAAAAGTACAATTTTTGATAAATGTCTAAATATTCGGCTATTTTGGCCATATGAAAAATAGTAAATGACTTTTAAAAATTCTGAGAAAAATATATGTTCACTATGGGACTATATTATGCTAAATCCCAGAAAAGAAATATTTTTGGAACTAATTTGGTATTTTTCATAAAAATGGTCTAGTTATGAGTAAATGAATTAAATATGTTTTGTGAAGAAAAAAAATGGAAAAATAGGATTTTATGGCTTGAGAATCCTATATGAGGTATATGCAGATTTTTGATGAGGGTTTTGGTTATTGATGATGAAATTGTAAGAGTTGGCATTTTATGATGATTAAATGCATTAATTAGTAAAGTGTAAACAATTAAAATAAATTGTTTATAAATTTAAGTAATGTTATTCTTTCAATATCATTATACCGAAATATTGGTATGGATTTTATTGTGGAATTTCTATCTTTTGTGTCGGGGTTACTATTCATGAGTTACTATTCACGATTTACTATTCATGAGTTACGAATATTACTCTTGAGATTAAAACTATATGTTGATCATATTATTTTTATCATCATATATAACATTTTTATAACCCTGATGTTGAAATTCTCTTTCACTGGAGTGTAAAGATGGGTAGATTATTGGTATGATCATGACTAGGGTTCTCTTTGGCCTGTAGTGCAAAGTTGAATTGTGACTGGTATGATCATGACCATTGAATTTATAATTGAATATCTTAAGCTTAAGTGCAAAGGTGAATTGATCAACATGGTTATAATTATTGTTTATATAAATTCTGAAATGATTATATATTTCTTTGAGATATGAATATATTTGGCCTGTAGTGCAAATATGAATTGTTGATGAATATCTTTGGCATGTAGTGCAAAGATGGCCTGTTGATGAATATCTTTGGCCTGTAGTGCAAAGATGAACTGTTGTTGAATATCTTTGGCCCGTAGTGCAAAGATGGTTTGTTGATGAATATCTTTGGCCCGTAGTGCAAAGATGGATTTGTTAGTATGGTTATAAACAGGAACTGTGATTTGGTATAACCATGATCTTTGATGTTTCAGGTAAAGACAGGTGATGAAAATATTCTTCGTCCTGGGTGCGAAGAAAAATTTATAGTCACAATTATGATTATGAGTTATTCATATGATTGTGGAAAGGAACTGTTGAGTGATGTTACATGGATAAAATATTGTTGGTGGATTTTTAACATGGAGAAGATAATAGACTTTATAGTCTATTTGACTCTTCTAATGGATTGCTCGTTCCGCTGCAACTATGGTTGAAATTTTTATCATTTACCATATGTTCTAAATCTCTGATTTATTGTTGATGAAGGCTATTGATAATTGAATTATCTTTAGTCATGATATTCTTTACTGAGCTAGTTGTGCTCACCCTTTTGCTTCACAATTCCTTTCAGGTAATAAGAGTGTAGCTGGGTCGAGCGGGGGTAACAAGGGAATAGAACGGTGGTCATCATTTAGTAGTTATATTTGGTGAAGAAAATAGGGTGAGGCGAACCCAACGTTGGAAGGATGTTTTGTCACTATCATACAAGATGTCTAATGACATACAACCTCGTGTCATCATAAGACAGGGTTGTGCTCATCCACTTGCTGAGTATATCTATGGGCACTACCTATATAATCTTGGTGTTTGTTTGAAGTATAATTCTCAATTAGAGACAGTGGAGATAATGATAAGTCAAGAGAAGACTCACCATTGGGAAGAATATGATAGTAATCTTCTCGTTTTTCTTTGGGGTCTATTGGGTCAATCAAGGATAATTCTGTGGCCATATGATATCTATCATAACCTAGATGCGTGGCCTCCCATGTACGAAGGTTTCCTTGAGCACTTCCCAAAGATTCTAATTTCTAAAACAGTTTTTGACTATACCTTTATGTAAGGTGTTATTGTGAGGTGATGTCCACGGTTGGAACATGAGTCACATTTGGTATATATTTGTATCCAAACTCACAGCATATGTGTTGTTGTATTTTGCACGACAATTGTTGTAATAAAGTTGTAGTTATTTTCTGTACCATGTATTTGACGACTCAGAATGGGTTGGGTGGAATGAACCTATTTTGGGGTCGTTACATTGATCTTATGATGTAATAGATAGGCTTGTCTGATCATCGAGCACTGCACCAGAGATCGTAGTCTGCCAGGAGAGTCAAGAAAAACTCGAGAGCTGTCGAGGTAGAATCGTAGTCTGTTAGATAGTTGATCTCGGAGTTTGTAGACTGCCAGGAGAGACGAGGAAGGATCGTAGTGTGTCAAGAAGAACTTCCTCTTAGCCAAAGTCTGTCGAGGAAGTCATGTTCAAAATCGTAGAGACAGCCTGCCTACGAGCCGACCGAGCATTTGCCGAAGCCAAGTTAAGGATCGTAGACTACACTCGAAGTCGTAGAGTCTACTGATGCCAAAGCCAAATCAGGATCGTAGACTACACTCGATGTCATAGAGTCTACTGATCATATCTGAGGCAGAGATCGTAGTCGAGCAAGATCAGATGAAGACAACGTGCACAATGACAGAAATCGTAGAGTGTCAAGATCTGATCTTGGAGTCACAGTGTCTGCACAGCCGAAGCTAAATCGTACAGTGTAGAACTAAGACTTCAATAGAAGTGCTCACAATGCCAAGGCATAATCGTAGAGCAAATACGATTCTCAACAAATAAGCACTCCCAGAATATCCAAAGGAATGAAGCTTCTGGTTAGTACTGCAAAGATACATCCCACCTCAAGGAAACCAGAGACCACTCAACGAATGGCATGCAAGCTAAAAGAAGATCTAAGCATCTACCCAATTAACATCCAGATTGAGTTGTGAAGCCATTCGAGATGAAGTCTTCCACAAGTTGATCAGAAGAAGACTTCAGTAACTGACTAAGGAAAGTCAGCAAGTGCAGTAGTTATCAAGTGAATTGAAGACAACGATCTTGGAAGCAACCAGGATCGTAGTGTTTGTCGAATAAAGAAGGAACTGATGGAGTGTATACAGAGATACTGGTCAGCCTTTGAAGAACAAGGCTAAAGTGATTGAGCATTGGGTCAGTCCATTGATGATAAGTGAACGGGAGATCACAAGGAGAAAGCGAGCTGGACACGCCACAAATCTGAAGTGTCTTGCTATTCAGAAGGGGCCAGAGCAAGGAGTCAAGCCATCAATATCTGGGATCAGTTAAGGCAAACAGAAGTGTTGAAGCACTGCACAAGAAAAAGAAGAGGTGTTCTACTTTGAAGATCCAATCAACACTCTTCAGGATCGTAGTGTTGACTCAACCAGTCAATGAGCAATATTCAACAAGACATTACGATCAGGTCCAAGACGACATGCATCAGAATCGTAGAGTTCGGTCATCCAAAGATTGAAGCATTGGCAACGGTTCAATCTGAAGAGTGATATTCAGACAAGAGCTTATTGAGAGTATCAATGTAAAAGGACAACCTCTGATCGAGAAATTAGAAGGAGGAAATAATGTCGACCTGCCCAAGACACTAAAGTGACATCTCTGATGGGGTAGGTAAAACAGTAAACTGCAGTGTCAGAAAGACATGTCATATCACATCTGTAGTCTATCTCAGATAACTTGAGATCTGTGAAGAGATTTGAATAACTCCCAACGACTACATTCCAACGAGAAGATTGCAAAGGAGTATAAATCAACTAGAGCTTCAAAGATCAAGGGTTGCTAGAGTTACTGGTTTTGTAGAGATGGTGGACTGATCTAACAAACGTAAATAGTGAGTGACCAATAAAGGTCTAAAGGCTCACTCTACGATCCACCAAGAACACTTAGAGACAGAAGAAGAAAGAAGTAGAAGTGAGAGTTCTACTATAAGATGAGTGTTCTAAACTGTCGAGAGAAAGAAGAGCATCAATGTCATCTTGATGTCCATCATGAAAAGACTCCAAGTACCAAAAAGAAGAGCTTATAGTCATCTTGGGAAGTCCATCATGAGAAGGCATCAAGTATCAAGAAAGAAGATCACCAACGCCATCATAGTGGCAAGCATGAGAAAGTTTCTAAGTACCTAGCAGAAGAGCTTATAGTCATCTTAGAAACCCATCATGTGCAACCATCAAGTATCAAGAGGAATGATCTTCAAGGTAGTTCATCAAGGGATCATCAAAAGTGATTGAGCAACTGAAGAAGCTGAGCATCATGCAACACTTAACTGCACTTCAAGGATGATCACGCCAAGCTGCTAAGTACAGAAGATGTTCAGAGCATAAAGACATCTTAGCATCTCAGTACCAACTCTAACAAACAAATAAACAACTCAACAATAAAAAGCCAGGGCCTGAGGGGTCCTTATCTAGAGGGACTAAATGAAGTTTCAAGCCTGCTGGGCTTAAAGAGTTCCTAGGGAACTAGAGAAGTTCCAAGGCTACTGGCCTTGAAGAGTTCTTAGTGAATTGAAGTCCCAAGGTTGCTGGCCTTGAATGAATCTTAGTGATTCAGGGTGTTGCCCTTCCTTAGTGGAAATCCTGCTAGTTGAAAGTAGAAGAGTGGATTAGGAGCTTGAGTCTTTGAACCACTTAAAACCCCTTGTGTCATTTACTTTATGTCATTTATATTATGTACTTAACTACTATAACTGCCATGTATATTTTAACTGCTTACAACGGAACTAATTCTTATGTTTGTCATATGCTAATTCATTAGCAATACAAAATAAACGAGAAAATTATTTGAAACAAAAAGGATCTATTGAACCCCCCCCCCCTTCTAGATCTATTGTGCCTACTGGGAACTAACACAGATCATTCTCAGGAAAGAGGGGGCTTTCCGATAAAGATTTCTCCCTATTGATGCGCAATTAGGTGACCAAACCCCTTTCCTCGACAGAACTTTCTAGACATCGTCAATATTATAAATAATAATATGAATAACTTTGTTGTCTCAATTATTGATTTAATAATATAAAATATTATGTAGATGATAATGTGACAATAATTGAATCAATAATATGAGAAATACTATGCAGCAATTATTGTGGCAATAATTGAATAAAATTGAGTGATTTCTCACGTAAGCATCAATAATTAAAGATATTGTACAATACCGTGTGCTACTATACAACCACGCGTATTACTATACTTTTACCACCAGGTATTTTAACAGTTTAACGATAAAACTTTCGCCGTTATTTTTATAAAAAAGATATTTCTGTCGTTTTCTAACTCTGATAGTAATTCCATTGTGGGGTTCACCAATGATTGTGCCGTCATACGAATATTTCCAAATAAAAAGAATATTCCTCGACCCAACGAATATTTTATAACAACTTGCTTACTTTGTAAAATTTTCACATATCACCCTTAACTTTAACCTTTTATCAATTTAACCATTTACTAAATAAAATAATAATTATAAAAAAATGAATACTTTCATTTCATAAAATTCGGGGTCTTACATTAGTTGTACTTCTTTTGAGTTCAGTTCTATTCTATGATATGGTCTTGAAACAACAGCCTCTTCCTCACCTCACAAGTACACTAGAGACCCAACTTCCCGTTGACCTCTTTAAGACTCTGGTCTTAGTCGAAGAATTACCCGTCTTTCTCACAGGCACATAAAATAAATTAACTCTAACCTTTTCTCTTTTTATAAATGATTTTACAATAATATGTTTCTCAAATAAGCAAATAAGAATTTAATACATATTGAAGCTTCTGAAATAAGTAGATATCAATTAAAGAACAAATATATTTATAAAAGTTCAAAGACTTTACACTTGAGAAAAAATGCTTCTTAATAAGCAGATAATAATTTATGCTTTGATCAAATAATGCTTATATGTAAGAAAATATGAAAATTATGCTCTGTTATAAAAGTTTAAATAACTTTTATATTTTGTGTGAAAAATGCTTCTTGAATAAGCAAATAAGTCAATTTTAGCTTTAGCTCAAAAATGCTTATGTTTAAGCAGATATATAATTTAATGCAAATGCTTCTAGAGTGAAAATGCTTCTAAGTAAGCAAATAAGTTGTTTTAAGCTTTGAATCAAATATGCTTCTGTTTAAGAAGATATATTTACTTAAGTTTGTGAAATACAATTTTAAATAACTTTTATATTATGCTACAAGTATTTTATGAATAAATGAATTTATGATCAAATACTTGTGATGACAGATATCAAGTATAATAAATAAATCAATTAATCAATACTTGATATAACAAATATATGTGTTTAACTCATATAATATATAACAATATTTTATCTATTATGTGAACTTTTATAAATAATGTCACTTAGTACTATAATGAATCGTACAGTTTGAATTCATATTGGTAGAGGTGTATCTCCGTAGTCTTGCGGTGTCTAAGTACGACAAAGTTTATAATTACACAATTGATATTTATATAAATATTTTCAATAGATCACTACGATTCTCAAATCTGGTTCGGATGATTCCCCTTTTTGGAGGAATATCTCAGTGTTGTTTTGAGCTATCAAGTGTCGTATCTATTTTACGATATTTATATAAATAATATCAATATAAGGTTACTGAAGACTATAAGGAATCATACGGTTCAAATTCCTCTCCCTATAGGTGTATCTCCGTAGCCTTGCGACGCGCAAGTATCGTTTTATTTGATAAATAGATGAAATATAGATATATAGAATTGTGTATAACAATGTATATTCGTATATCTATAAATATAAATAAGCAAGAGATAATTCAAATAAATTAAATCAAACAACTTATCTCAATTTGCCTAGACCAATTTTTCTATTTTTAAATGATTAGAACTTTGATAAGTAGAGAGAGAAAGCTTCTGAGAGAGAGTATGTAGGAGAGAAATAAGTTTTTCTTGAAAGTGAATTGGCTATTTGAAAATGAAAGAAAGGCCTCTTATTTATAGATTTTTGAAGTCGGAGGTAAAATGATAATTTCTGAAAAATAATTTTAAGTGTATGGTTTAGATGATGTATTTTTGAATTTAACGGTCTAGATGAAAAATAATTTTTACGCGGAAGAATTCTTCTTTTCGCCTGGGCAAAGTTCCATCAACTTAGTATTTAATGTAAAGTTTGACCACATGTTTTGAAGCTTCCAATTGGTTTTTAAAGACAGCAAGCTCATACACGGTTTTTGTTAAAAATTTTGCCAGCACATGCACATTTTGCAAGTCTCAATATGATTGTTACATGCATGCACGGTTATATATATATATATATATATATATATATATATATATATATATATATATATATATATATATATATGCATGTTATATAATATATTGTACTGATATGAGATTTACTAACACATGCATGTTATATGTATAACTAATATATATCATATATAATACTCCCTCCGTCCCAAATTATCTGTTTTTTTAGAGTTCCACACACATACTAATATGTGTAATAAAAATACTAAAATACCCTTATGTGCTGACTTTTTTGTTTTCTGTGCATGAATCCTTATTGGTGAAAATATGAAAAGATGCTTAAAAAAGAGGAGAGGCATGAATGAGAATAATGACTATCATTAATTAGGATAAAGGGGCAAACTTGGAAAATAAAGAGAAAAAATGCATTGAAATCTTAAAAAGGCAGATATTGTGGGACAAATTTTTTTTGCTAAAAAAGCAGATAATTTGGGACGGATGGAGTATTTATAATGGATGCAATGATTACTTTACACACGCACATATATTAAACACACACACGCCATAAAATAATTTTTGCTCGATTTTGAAATAATTTAAAATAATTTTTGAAATCTTTAAATAATAAAATTAATTTGAGAATAAATAGAAAATGCCTACATGACAAAATTGATTTAATCAAAATCTCCATCTTCTTTCCAAATATGGTCAAACAAGCATTTGATGATCAATATATGATTTTTGTCCCAAAATACATGACCCAATTCATTTCCAACACATTAACAAGCATTGTCCCAATATAAGTGACCCATTTGATTTAACACTTTAAAACATCAAGATCAAAAAAATCAATTAAATAAGATTTAAAAAATATTTTTGGTCAGAGTAAAGAAGATAAATAAAACAATTATAATAAAAAATACTATTGAGAGGATTCTACCCTTTTAATTAATTAATTTACTAATTATTGTTATCATCAAAATAAAACTAAAAGTTGTAGACCCAACAATCTTTTACTTCTATTGTCATTAAGCTATGTTTTTAACATATGAAGCTTAAAGAAAATTAACTTAGAAGTTAGGTTTTACATTACCTTTCTTCTTTAATCTTCCTCCGTCGGACAAAGCTTGCACTCGGGCAAGCTTTTCCTCTTCCTTTCTCATCTCATCTGAACTCTCTCTCTCTCTCAAGTGTTGGTGATTTTCAAAATCACCAACAAATGAGCTTAAGACTCTCTTATATAGAAAACCAAGGCTAGGGGCAAAATTGTGATGCCCCCAAAATAGGTATACATCACTAATTCTGAGTCGTCAAATACATGATACATAAACAAATACAACTTCATTAATTCAATTCTCGTGCACACATATACTGTGAGATTAAATATAAATATTGTCTAATAGACAGTATTCAAACTCAAAAGGAATCCTCATTATAATTATTATCACACTATTTTATAAAATAGTGAGGACTGCTAACACAACTGACTGGAAACATCACTCCACACCCCGACTAGTTCCCGCTATATTCTCGCCTCCTGAGAAGAAAAAGTGAAACAAAAAGGAAAAGGGTGAGCTCAAGAAACCCAGTGAAGAATATTATGATTAAGATAATATACAAAAAATTATCATTAGTCTTCAACAGGGAAAAATTTGATAGAATATAATAGACAACAAGTTTTAGATCAACAACTGCAGCGAAAATAACAATCCATTAGAAGAGTCAAAGTAGAGAATGAATTCTACTATTTTATGAGATTTAAAAGTTCATCATCAATATTTTATCCCTGTAACATCAATCAATATACATCTTGAATCAAATATTTATTTTTGCACTACAGGCCAAAGATATTCATTTGTATCACCAGTTGGTCATGTTCATCTCAACACCTGTTCATCTTTGCACTACGGCCAAAGATATTCATCAGTTAATCATTCATCTTTGTATTACAGGCTAAAGATATTCAGTAATATCATCATTTAGGACTGAGGATGATAAAAAATATCTTATAGAAAATGAATCCAGTGAGACAAAAGGACAAATTTTGGGGATTCGTACTACAGTTTATCCAAGTTCAAAAATACTCTATAATAATCAATTGTGGAGCTGGATTCAAAAAATAAAGATCAAAACATGGATACAATCAAAGATAGTAACCACAATAGACAACTTGGACAAAGAAAGAAAAATTTATTTTTCTGTGAATAGTGTCGTATTCGTGAATAGTGTCGTATACGTGAATAGTATCGTATACGTGAATAGTAACCCCGACCTGAAAAAGGTAGAAATTTCATAATAAAATTCATATCAATATTTCGGTATAATTAATGATATTGAAAGAATAACATCATTTACGAAAAAATAACATCCCTTACCTCAAAAGAACAGTACTTCTGACTAGAATATCAGATATAAGGCTGTAAAAAACTTGCACTGAACAACAACTCTCAAAGTATCTAAATACTCATAAAATACGTTCGATAAAATAGAGAGAGAAAACTTATGATTCTGGTGTGATTTTTAATTCTAACTAAGCACCCTATTTATAGGAAAATGCTAGAACGCCCAAGGAGACTAAATTAATAAAATAATTTTTTTTTCTACGCACACTTCTTTAAAAAAAAAGCAGACACCACAAGTGGGGCCCGCCAATTCAGCAATTTTCCAAAAAAATACAAAAGTGTGGCCCACCCGTGTTTTAATTAAAAAAACATTTATTTTCGAAACTTCAATAATTCATAATAAATAGCCCTTTTATCAGAAAAATACGAATTTTATGTCCATTTCATAGGAAATTAAATTCTCTACAACTTTGTAGAAGAAATTTTTTCCAAATTCTAAACATAAAATAACTGAAATCCACATACGGATGATTTTTCCACACTTTCATTTCAACAAAATACATACGAATGCTGTTTTTTTCTTCTCTGCAGCATTCCTTCTTTGAAACTTTAAAGCCTACGAAAAAGGACAACTCCACCCAACACATGTTTATATATATATATATATATATATATATATATATATATATATATATATATATATATATATATATATATTAAAACATTTATAATTATTAAAAAGAATTCATATTTCCATTTTCTCTCTTACACCTCATTTTATTCATATACCGTGAATTTAGTGTAAAAATACCACCATTATTATATTATCACATTATACATTTATAATGTAATATAATAATATATTTGAATAACTTATTTTATCAGAAAAGTTAAAATATTAATTTTCAACAATTGTCACTTTTCTAAAAATTCCTCCATTTATATCCACATTAAATAAATATTTCCTTATCAATAATTAATTATTCACAAATAATATTACAGAGTCACAATTATGACAACCAGGTCGTTTCCAGGAAAGAGAGGCCTTTTCGATAAGGATTTCTCCTTACTGACGCGCAATTAGATGACCAAACCCCTTTCCTTAGATAGAACTTCCTTAGACATTGCCAATAATGCTATCTAATAATATTATTCAAATAATATGACTTATTGATCTGATAATGGAAATACTGTGCAATGACAATTATTGAAACAACAATAATATAAAATATTAACGTAACCATTATTGACTCGATAAAATAAAATATTGAACAGTAAGACTATAACAATTATTGAGTAGTGCCTTCTTACGTAAGAATCAATAATTCAAAAATACTGTGCAATATCGTGTGCTACTGTGCAACCACGCGTATTATTATATTTTAACCACCAGTTATTCCAACAGTGTTAACGATAACAACTACGTCGTTATTTATAAAAACTCAAACTTGTCATTTTTTTTCATCCGACCGTTTTCTGTTTTGGGGCCCACAAATGGCTACGCCGTCGTACTAATATTCCTCGACTGCAAGAATATTCCACAACCAAACGAATATTCCTCGACAACAATGAATATTTTATAACCACTTACTTATTTTGCAAAATTTACACATTTCACCCATAAGCAAAGTATTATATCAAATTATCACATTATTATTTCAAGATAATGAATAGATGAAATTTAATTTTATTTATTAAAAAGTTGGGGTCTTACAACCTCCCCTCCTTATGATATTTCATCCTCGAAATTGACGTACGTACCTGGTGTTTCGAAAAGGTGAGGATACCTCACATTCATTTCTGATTCCAACTCTCAGGTCATTTCCTAAATAGCATGGTTTCTCCACAAAACCTTGACTTGTGGTATAACCTTTGTTCGTAGGACATGCTCTTTCCTATCCAAGATCTTGACAGGTACCTCCTCATACGTTAAATCTTCAGCTACCTCGTCTGGTTCTAACGCAATAATATGGTTTGAGTCTTTCACATATTTACGAAGCATATATATGTGAAAAACATCATGAACACGAGACATGCTAGAAGGTAATACGAGTCTATAGGCCACATTTCCTATTCGGTTAAGAATCTCAAATGGACCAACAAATCGTGGATTGAGTTTTTCTCTCTTCCCAAATCTGGTAACTCCCTTCCATGGAGCAATACGTAACAATACATGATCTCCAATATTAAATTTCACGTCCTTTCGATGAAGATCCGCATAACTCTTTTGTCGATCCTGTGTCATTTGTATACGTTGTCGAATCATTTGGATCTTTTCTGTAGTCATGCGATCCAATTCTAGTCCCAACAAAGTTGCTTCACACACCTCGTCCCAGCATACTGGAGAACCACACTTTCGTCCATACAACGCCTCGAATGGAGCCATGCCTATACTTTCTTGATAACTGTTATTGTAGGAGAATTCCACCAATGGCAAGTACTTATCCCAACTTCCTTTGAAATCTAGGACACATAGTCTTAATAGATCTTCAAGAGTTTAAATAGTCCTTTCTGATAGCCCGTCTGTTTGAGGATGGTATGCCGAATTGAATCATAAATCCGTGCCCATAGCTTTCAGCAAGCTAACCCAAAATCGTGAAGCAAATCTTGGGTCACGATCCGAAACTATGGATACTGGCATGCCATGCAATCTCACAATCTCATTTACGTACATACGAGCAAGACGTTCAAGGGAATAAGTCTACCGTATAGGCAAGACATGAGCAGACTTGGTTAATCTATCAACAATAACCCAAATCACATCTATGCCTTGAGAAACCTTGGGAAGACCCGTAACAAATTTTATTGTAATGTGTTCCCACTTCCATTTCAAAATCTCAAGTGGTTGCAATGGACCCTTTGGCATTTGATGCTCCGCCTTTACACATTGACAAGTTAAACACCTCGAGATAAACTCCGCAATCTCTCTCTTCATATTCCTCCACCAAAATGTATGTCGAAGATCATGATACATTTTGGTATTCCCATGATGGATTGCAAACAGTGTGTTGTGTGCCACCATCATGATTTTATGCTTCAAGTCAGAATCGTTAGGAACACAAAGTCTGGAGTTGACTCGAAGTATTCCTTCTTCATCGATTCTTACTTCTGGAATAGCACCTTCTTGCACTTTCTTCTTCATACGGATCAGCTCGAGGTCCGTAGTTTTAGTAGCTTTAACTTTCTCGATTAAAGTTGGTTCTACTCGTATATTTGAAATCATCACGTGGGTCCCTGGAGTCTTTAACTCTATCTCCATCCTTTGCAGGTCATACCAAATGGGCCTTTGCATTGACAATATCACACTCATACCCGCATATGATCTTCTACTTAATGTGTCAGCTACTACGTTCGCTTTTCCAGGATAGTATTGGATGGTATGATCATAATCTTTTAATAGCTCGAGCCAACGTCGTTGTTACATGTTAAGTTCCTTTTGGGTGAAGAAATGTTTGAGGCTTTTATGATCTGTATAGATCTCCACTTTCTCCCTATACAGGTAGTGTCTCCAGATCTTCAATGCGAAAATTACTGCTGCTAACTCCAGATCATGAATAGGATAATTCCTCTCATATTCTTTGAGTTGTCGCGAGACATAAGCTATGACTTTCCCATGTTGTAGAGAACACACCCTAACCTTTTGCCTAAAGCATCGCTGTAGATAACAAATCCATCCGAACCAAATGATATTATTAGAACAGGTGACTAAATGAGTCTCCTCTTAAGTTCTTGGAAACTCTTTTCGCATTCCTCACTCAATATGAATTTTGTATCTTTATGAGTCAGCTTAGTTAATGGAGTAGCGATTCGAGAAAATCCTTCCACGAATCTCCGATAATAACCAGCTAAACCCAGAAAGCTACGTACTTCGGTCACCGACTTCAATTGCTCCCAACTTTGTATTGCTTCAATCTCCACCGGGTCAACAGATACTCCATGTTTTGATACCACGTGCCCAAGGAATGCTACTTCCTCAAGCCAGAACTAGCATTTTTTCAGCTTGGCATATAGCTTATTATCACGAAGCCTTTAAAGGACCAACTAAATGGTGCTCATGATCTTCACGGCTTTTGGAATAGATGAGGATGTCATCAATAAAAACAACAACGAACTAATACAAATATTCCTTGAACACACGGTTCATCATATCCATGAAAGCAGTAGGAGCATTAGTCAATCCAAAAGACATGACTAAGAATTCATAATGCTCGTATCGAGTTCTGAAGGCAATCTTTGGAATATCCTCAGTTTTAATCTTCAGCTGATGATATCTAGAACGAAGATCGATCTTTGAAAAGAATTGTGCTCCTTGTAACTGGTCGAACAGGTCATCAATGCGAGGTAGTGGATACCTATTCTTGATGGTGACATGGTTTATTTCCCGGTAGTCAATACAAAGTCGCGTACTATCGTCTTTCTTCTTTACGAATAAAACAGGAGAACCCCAAGGAGATATACTAGGACGAATGAAACTGATGCCCAACAACTCCTATAGTTGGACCTTTAACTCTTGAAGTTCAGTAGGAGCCATTCGATATGGGGTTTTAAAAATGAGTTTTGTATCGGGTTCAAGGTCAATAAAGAATTCAACTTCACGTTCTAGGGGTAGACCGAGAAGTTCTTCAGGAAATATATCAGGAAATTCACTATCAACAGAAATATTATTCAAATCTGACGTGTTTTTATTCAAGTCTGTGACATGGGCTAAAAAAGCTTGACATCAATTTTTTAATAAACAAATAGTTTTATGGCTTGATATGACAGTGATTGACTTTAGTGGTTTGGTTACTTGAATTCGCATAACAGGTTGGTTAGGAATATGAAAACTAACAACCTTACGTAAATAATCAATTTTGGCATGATTAATAGTTAACCAATCAATCCCTAACATCACATCAAATGTAAGTATGGTCAAAGAAATTGTGACACCCCCAAATCTGGGTTACCTGACTCCCGAATTTGGTGCTCACGATCCACAATATAAATAACATCTAACTACCCATTAATTAAGAATAGGAATTTACACCGCATTAACTGATATAGTTAATACATTCGTCCCAGGTTATCTAACCTTTATACTATAAACATACCCTTTAGATATATAAAAAGGGTTTACAATTACAACATAATAATAATGTTAAACATAACTATTCCAACAAAACACATTTGCCCTTGTTCTTCTCAGCACCTCCAGCCACTTCGTCCCTAGCTGAAATATTTTATTTAGCAAGGGTGAGCAACAAATTTGCCCAGAATAACAGACTATCTAATTCGATAGAATAACTCCAAAGTTCGGAGAACTTTGAAATAGCTAAACAATTCATTCTTCTCTAACCAATCTTCTCGCAACCTAAGCAACACATTAACGAAAGGATACAATGCTTTTAAAGTTTCTACGATATTCTATTGAATAACAATTTAGAAATACTCTCCAGAGTTTATGACGAATGATCTTACAAGATCTTGAAATTCTCTTCTCGAGTAACTATCAAAGATTTACTCTGATATACCCAAATAACAGGATGGAAATATTTTCCAGAGTTTATGCTGAGTGATCACAAAGGATCTAGAACTTCCCTTCTCGAGTAGCTATCAAAGATTTACTTTGATATACCCAGGTGTATCAGATAACCATAAAGATTAAATTATACCCCTCTGCAAGTATATAAAGTGATCAGCTTCATTATACCCTATATTAAGCATAATATTCAAACGCGCGTAAAGGCTGAATATACGACCAAATATGTTCCCTTTATACAAAAGGTTGTTCTTCTCAGTCTTTGAATCATAATTTAATTTAACAACAAAATACAATGATTTTAATATCTAACCACTTCTCTTCTCTTCTCTTCTCAAATCTATCAAGTTTTCTTTTTCAATCTAGCCGAAACAATTGGCATCGATCTATCAGTAATAATTGAATTCTCTTCTCTTCTCTTCTCGGACCTATCAAGTTCTAACAAATGTTCGTCTAGCCAGAATAATTAGCTAAGACATATCTCAACACAATTCGACAATAGACAAGAATTTTCTGTACTATTAATAATAGCTTCTACGGATGTAAGTATCCAACAACAGTTATTCTCTAAGTATATTCTCAGAATCACTAATTCAATTTGAATTAATAAACATGCACTAATTGCGAATAATCAACAATAATTCTTAGACATGGTCTAATTAACAATAATTAACCAGCATAATATTTAAAAAGTATAACTCAAGGTTGAGTTAAGGAAACTTGCCTTCCGCATTGATTACTACTACACAATATACTTATCTGCATTTGAAAGACCTATAATTACAATATTGGTCTCACAATTAGAACAATAAATCACAACACATAACACTGTAATTTATAGTCAGTCTTTCTCCTAGGCACATTAGCACATAGTCATATCAGTGTTTGTAACCTATATAAAGACTTATCAAGTCTAACTAGTTCGGTCTGGTTGGACTTCGGTCTCATCTCGGTGTCTGGTCACCCTATCCGACAATTTACATATTTATTATCAATTAAACTCGGTCTCAAAGCTTCAATATTACATTAGATAAGTCATATATCATTTATAAATTCTTAATATAACTTGCTAAACTATTTATGACTTTAGAAGACTTAATATATCATTTCAGTTTCTATTTCAGCAAGCTAAAACAAAACTGAAATCTCTTCTGACATTTCGGTTTCTTATTTCAGTAACCTGAAATGTTCATTTCAGGAACCTAAAATACACTATTCACGAAAATATGAAATCAGCTTATTATTTTTCAATCTTTTGGCCAATCATATACACATGTAGTCCATATACAAAAAGTATTTTTGTGGAACTTTTTAACTCCCTTAAGTATTTTTTAAAAATCAATTTCTAGTTAATTCCTTAAGAAATTAGCTACCTCACATTTAACTCTAAAAATTCCCAACTCTTGGAGGGATCTTACACATGTTAATGTGAGCTTTCAGTTTAAATTTCATGGTCATCAGAGTTATAGAACTCCGGTTATAGCATTTTTCATTAGAAAAATCCAAATATTGATAAATATAGTCATAACTTGCTCATTTTAAGTCGGAATGAGCTTATTTTTGGACAGGAGCTACTTAATAGAATATATTTTCATGTCCCAAAAGGCTGAAATTTTTCTCATAAATTAAGTGGCCGAAACAGCCCTTACAAAATCTTGGACAGTTTGTTTTTGTCATTTTTCTATTTTTGACTCCTTTACTAAAATCAGTTCACTCAAAAATCTACAACACATTTTCCAGTGATTCTACTTGGAGATGCTATAAAACTCATAGATCTAACTCTAAGAGTTGACCACACTCAAAAAGTCAAAGTAGAATGAGAGATATGGTCATTTCTATATCATACTTTGTTTTCTCAAAAATCTATTTTTCAACTGTTTATGTTTTGTATGAAAACTTTCATGATCTCCCATAAAACCAACATAACTCATCATATTAACTTAAAATAACTCATATACTCATGGATATAATATGATCCATTATCTAATTCACCAATTAGTTAACAAACATAAGACCAAACACAACAAAAGCTAATAAAATTTTTATTTTCCATCTTTTGAAAAACCTAACTCATATTTCTTAGTTTAGATCCAACTTTTGATCCATAAAAAAAGTTGGATCTAAACATAAAACACTTTTAAACATGAAGATCTAAGGTTTTAAGCCTCAAGATCAAAGTTTTACAAAAATCAAAACTCAAATCATCACAAAGAGAAATTAAAATATAAAAGTAGGGATTTCTTATACATTCTCTTGATTCTTTCTCTTCTTCTTCCTATTCTTATTGTAGATAACTATGAACTTTGAGAAAAATCACTCACTCTTCTAACCCTCTTGTCTGTTCCCCTCTATTCTCTCTCTAGGTCTTGCTTTGATAACTTAAGAACATGAAATGAGATAAAAAGATGTAAGAGAAACGAAATTTGATGTTAGTAATTTTTGTATAGATATATTTAGTGTATCTATAATCATCATCTAATGTCCCACTCTTTCTCTCTCTCCTAATCATTATATGCTTGCTTGCACTCTTGATTTAACTTGTGGGTTTGATGAAAAGATAAGAATAAGTCCAACACTTGACACCTAGCAAGTTAGCTCACCTACTAAAGTAATGTAATGATTATATGTCTTTCCCCTTTCTCTCCACTGTAAATTTTGGCCATGATGGCCTTCTTGGGCCCTTTTTTATTATCTTTTACGCTCTATTTAGCTTACTTAATGGTCCAAACGGACCCTTCCCAATTGGGATAAGAGTTGGGTCAATCAATTAATTATTTAGGCTAGAAATTCTAATTCTTTGGCTTGCAATTCAACATAGTTTATACTTTTTAATTTTTTATATACCACCATTCTCTTATATTATAACCCATTAGGTTATTAATTATCATACCTAATATATGAATTAGGTTCCATAACTTTAATCTTAATTCTCTTTACCAAAAAAATGTATACATATTCATAATACATATTTATTCAATCACGTACATAATTCACATATGTCATAACATATCCCTCTAGTGTATTAACTTAATAGCCCTAATTGACTTTATAAGTTATAAACACTCACATACTCATCAATACAATTATTATAACTGTATCTTCTACTGAATCCCTATTCGTAACTAGGGTTAAAGTTTTTATTCTCTATTAAGTACAACTCTACTTTTATTTCTCAGTCAATACACAAATTGACCACTTCTCTTAGACTCATATCACAGATACTCAACACAATATTGATAGTCAATATCAATATTAAGTAAAAAAAAATATTCATAAAAATTTGAATTATTCAAAATTCTGGGTTATCACATTCTCCCCTCCTTATAAGGATTCCGTCCTCGGAATCACCGCTTTCTTATTCTCTACAATCTTTTAAAGTTGTATCATCAATTCATTCTTATCAACACAATATTTATTTGTGTCTCATATTCTAACCTGTGATTTGGATCTATAAAAAAAACAATTCACAGGATATATCTATCCAATATTACTCGCGTAATTTAATATCTAAACAAAATCATTACATGTCGCCACCTCCTAGGCAGCCACTGCATCTTGCACCGTCATGTTAAATGTACGGGCGGTTGGTCTTCCTGTCTGTGCAGGTCCTCGAATCGCCAAGGTTCCGCTACCGGGTCCCTTGTTGACACTTTCCTTCTCCACATTCCTCTTTGGACAGTTCCGAACCAGATGATCAGTCGATCCACAGGCATAACAACATTGTATCATCTTCGGACTGGGACAATTGGGCGACATGTGTCCCTCTTGACCACAGCTATAGCAGACTCCCTTCTTCTTCAGACATACTCGTGAATGATTCTTTCCAAAGGTAGCACATGGCTCCCCTCCTTTCTTATTCCCTTCTGTCTTGTTACCCCACTGGGTATTCTCGCTCCACTTTCTCTTGTTTGGATTACTACTAGCACTACTACCACCTTCATTTGTCTTCTTTTTCTTCTCCTGACTATATCGGGATGCAGTTTCGCTTCCCCCTTCAGCAATTATTGCTTCTCCAACAAAGAGCGAATGTATTAATCTACAATACAGCTACTTTGTTGTATATACATGGTTTCAATCAATTCTCAAGCCTTCCCGCCTTCCGTAGCTTCGTATCCACCTGATGAGGTACAAATCTTGCTAACTTATTGAATTTAGCAGCATATTCAGACGCCGACATATTCTCCTGCTTCAATTCTAAAAACTTGACCTCCATCTGAGCTTGCACACTCGGTGAAAAGTAGTTCTCAAAGAATAGCTCCTTGAATCTTGTCCAAGTTACCATAGTTGTACTAGCTCTCGCCTGATTAGTCTCCCACCAATAATTAGCTTCTCCCTACATCAAGTATGTTGCAAAAGTTGTCTTTTGCTCTTCCGCCACCCTTGCAATAATGAATGCTTTCTCCATTTCCTTCACCCAAGTTTAGGCTTCAATCGGATCCGTAGTTCCCTAAAATTCGGGTGGTCCTACAGCTTTAAAATTTTTAAAGTTAGCCAATCTATCGGCTGACTGATTTTTCACTCTCGCTCTTTCTACAGGAGCTCTATTTCCCATAGCTTGGGCTTGCATATCCATAAAATTCTGCATTGGGTCCACTTGACCTCCTTCATTATTCACCGACTGCTCTTCTCTTTGATTTTGATTCTGTCGTCTAGGCGGCATTATCTGATTTTAAATGAAAATCTTATATTAATTCTCTTTCTCTACACAAATTCTTAACACAATAAGAATTCAACACCTATTTCTCATATAATCGCATATTTATTCAAATAGCACATAGTACATTTAGTACTTAACACATATTAATATCCCTTTTTAAATAAATTTTAGGGGTAACCCACACAACTTTACACAAAAAGTTGCAATTCTTCATTCACACATAGCTATTTCCAGTTCATTAAACTTACCACACTTATGAGTTCAGGAACTTGCCACAATTATATGAGTGTATGAATTATCCTAGTCAGACCATTGGCGTCCATTCACTGAGGGGTTCAGAAACATTTCATATAATTATGAGTCATGAACTTACCATAAGTATGAGTTTTAAGAACTCACAAATTAATCTTAATCTTATATTCATATAGAAAATAAAGATTTCATTCATACAAACATATATATTTACACATGTTCACGTATCGTTCTCGATATTACAACCGTTAATATCACTTCTTACTATCAAAAGATATTAATTCTTATACTTAAGTTATCTACCGTCCACTCCCTTCAGCAGTCTTCTTTTTGCTAGGACACTTGTTGAATCCGTGACCCGTTCTCCCACATGAAAAACACTTCCTCGTATTCGGCTTAGGACAATGTAGGGAAATATGTCCTTCTTGCTTATAATTGAAGCACACGTTATTCCACATCATGCATTCTCCCAAGTGAGTCTTTCCACATTTGTCACAAACTTGTTTCTTCTTCAAGTTTGAATTTTCAGAATTATCACTGTCGTGATCCCTTTTTCTGTTATTCTTGCCCTTCTGCTTGACTGTTCCTTCAGATAATCCACCACCTTCAGTCTTCATCCTTTCCACCTGCGCCTTTAACTCATTTCGTTCCTCAGTCATTTCGCGTAACGCTCGCTTCATCTTCCAAAACTCCTCAAAGAGAAATACTTGACTCCGGAGTTCTTGTACTTCTGCAGATACTTGATCTTATTCTCCAACTTTGGTTTTATTCTCTTTCTCCACTTTAGCTTCTTCGGACTCTGCCTCCTCATCTCCACTCAGATACATTTTGGGATAATCATCATGATCACTCCTCAGATTCACCATGGGTTCATCCTTTCCCACTTCCTCAACTAACTCACTTTGCGCTGGAACCTCGGCTACTAGCATTGGTGCAACAACCGCTAGCATCTCCGCCCTCATTTTATCTTCTCCTGACATCCTACAGTCAGTTTAAACAACTTGATTAGTACTTCAATAGTACAAACTTAATACACACGATGTGTTCACATATCTTTCAATTGATGCACTTCGTCAATCCCTCACTTAGAACTCTAAATGAGTTTTCTCTATCTCGCTTATGGTTATAATCTTAGGGTTTCCCCCCACCCTCTTAAGGTTTATAACCTACAGCTTTGATATTAACCTGTGACACCCCCAAATCTGGGTTACCTGACTCCCGAGTTTGGTGCTCACGATCCACAATATAAATAACATCTAACTACCCATTAATTATGAATAGGAATTTATACGACATTAACTTATATAGTTAATGCATTCATCCCAGGTTATCTTACCTTTATATTACAAATATACCCTTTAGATATACAAAAAGAGTTTACAAATACAATATAGTTAATGTTAAACATAACTATTCCAGCAAAATACCTTTGCCCTTGTTCTTCTCAGCAGCTCCAGCCACTTCATCCCTAGCTGAAATGTTTTATTTAGCAAGGGTGAGCAACAAATTTGCCCCCGCAAGTAATGATATACAATAAATGTATAAGAATGAGAACAACAAACTATCTAATTCGATAGAATAACTTCAAAGTTCGGAGAACTTTGAAATAGCTAAACAATTTATTCTTCTCTAACCAATCCTCTCGCAACCTAAGCAACACATTAACGAAAGGATACAATGCTTTCAAAGTTTCTACGATATTCTATTGAATAACAATTTAGAAATACTCTCCAGAGTTTATGACGAATGATCTTACAAGATCTTGAAATTCTCTTCTCGAGTAACTATCAAAGATTTACTCTGATATACCCAAATAATAGGATGGAAATATTTTCCAGAGTTTATGTTGAGTGATCACAAATGATCTAGAACTTCTCTTCTCGAGTAGCTATCAAAGATTTACTTTGATATACCCAGGTGTATCAGATAACCACAAAGATTAAATTATACCCTTCTGCAAGTATATAAAGTGATCAGCTTCATTATACCCTATATTATGCATAATATTCAAACGCGCGCAAACGCCGAATATACGACCAAATATGTTCCCTTTATATAAAAGGTTGTTCTTCTCAGTCTTTGAATCAAAATTTGATTTAACAACGAAATACAATGATTTCAATATCTAACCACTTCTGTTCTCTTCTCTTCTCTTCTCAAACCTATCAAGTTTTCTTTTTCAATCTAGCCAAAACAATTGGCATCGATCTATCAATAATAATTGAATTTTCTTCTTTTCTCAATCCTATCAAGTTCTAACAAATGTTCGTCTAGCCAGAATAATTAGCTAAGACATATCTCAACACAATTCGATAATAGACAAGAATTTTTTGTACTATCAATAATAGCTTCTACGGATGTAAGTATCCAGCAACAGTTATTCTCCAAGTATATTCTCAGAATCACTAATTCAATATGAATTAATAAACATACACTAACTGCTAATAATCAACAATAATTCTCAGACGTGGTCTAATCAACAATAATTAACCACCATAATATTTAAAAAGTATAACTCAAGGTTGAGTTAAGGAAACTTGCCTTCTGAATTGATTACTGCTACACAATATACTTATCTGCATTTGAAAGACCTATAATCACAATATCGGTCTCACAATTAGAACAATAAATTACAACACATAACACTGTAATTTATAGTCAGTCTTTCTCCTCGGCACATTAGTACATAGTCATATCAGTTCTTATAACCTATATAAACACTTATCAAGTCTAACTAGTTCGGTCTGGTTAGACTTCGGCCTCATCTCGGTGTCTGGTCACCCTATCCAACAATTTACACATTTATTGTCAATTAAACTCAGTCTCAAAGCTTCAATATTACATTAGGTAAGTCATATATCATTTTTAAGTTCTTAATATAACTTGCTAAACTATTTATGACTTTAGAAGACTTAATATATCATTTCAGTTTCTATTTCAGCAAGCAAAAACAAAACTAACATCTCTTCTGACATTTCGGTTTCTCATTTCAGTAACCTGAAATGTTCATTTCAGGAAGCTGAAATACACTATTCATGAAAATATGAAATCAGCTTATTATTTTTCAAACTTTTGGCCAATCATATACACATGTATTCCATATGCAAAAAGTATTTTTCTGGAATTTTTCAACTCCTTTAAGTATTTTTCAAAAATCAATTTCTAGATAATTCCTTAAGAAATTAGCTACCTCACGTTTAACTCCATAAATTCCCAACTCTTGGCGGGATCTTACACATATTAATGTGAGCTTCCAGTTTAAATTTCATGGTCATCGGAGTTATAGAACTCCGGTTATAGCATTTTTCATCGAAAAAACCAAAATATTGAAATAGTCAAAACTTGCTCATTTAAGTCGGAATGAGCTTATTTCTGGACAGGCGCTACTTAATAGCATATATTTTCATGTCCCAAAAGGCCGAAAGTTTTCTCACAAATTAAGTGGCCGAAATAGCCCTTACAAAATCTTGGATAATTTGTTTTTGTCATTTTTCTGTTTTTGACTCCTTTGCTAAAATCAGTCCACTCAAAATCTACAATAAATTTTCCAGTGATTCCACTTGGAGATGTTAGAAAACTCATAGGTCTAACTCTAGGACTTGACCACACTCAAAGATTCATAGTAGAACGAGAGATATGGTCATTTCCATATCATACTTTGTTTTCTAAAAAATCTGTTTTTCAACTCTTTATGTTTTGTATGAAAACTTTCATGATCTCCCATAAAACCAACATAACTCATCATATTAATTTAAAATAACTCATATAATCATGGATCTAATATGATCCATTATCTAATTCACGAATTAGTCAACATACACAAGACCAAACACAACAAAACCTAAGAAAAATTTTATTTTCCATCTTTTGAAAAACCCAACTCATATTTCTTAGTTTAGATCCAACTTTGATCCATAAAAGAGTTGGATCTAAACATAAAATACTTTTAAACACAAAGATCTAAGGTTTTAAGCCTCAAGATCAAAGTTTTACTAAAATCAAAACTCAAATCATCACAAAGAGAAATTAAACAATAAAAGTAGGGATTTCTTATACCTTCTCTTGATTATTTCTCATCTTTTTCCTAATCTTAGAGTAGATAACTATGAACTTTGAGAAAAAGCACTCGCTCTCCAAACCCTCGTGTCCATCCCCCTCTATTCTCTCTCTTGGTCTTGCTTTGATAACTTAAGAACATGAAATGAGATAAAAAGATGTAAGAGAAACGAAATTTGATGTTAGTAATTTTTGTATAGATATATTTAACGTATCTATAATCATCATCCAATGTCTCACTCTTCCTCTCTCGCCCTTATCATTATAAGCTTGCTTGCACTCTTGATTTAACTTGTGGGTTTGATGCAAAGATAAGAATAGGTCCAACACTTGACACCTAGCAAGTTAGCTCACCTACTAAAGTAATGTAATAATTACATGTCTTCCCCCTTTCTCTCCACTATGTAAATTTTGGCCATGATGGCCTTCTTGGGCCCCTTTTTATTATCTTTTAAGCTCCATTTAACTTACTTAATGGTCCAAAAGGTCTCCTCCCAATTGGGCTAAGAGTTGGGCCAATCAATTAATTATTTAGGCTAAAAATTCTAATTCTTTGGGCTTGCAATTCTACATATTTTATACTTTATAATTTTATTATATACCACCATTCTCTTATATTATTACCCATTAGGTTATTAATTATCATACCTAATATATGAATTAGGTTCCATAACTTTAATCTTAATTCTCTTTACCAAAAAAATGTATACACATTCATAATACATATTTATTCAATCATGTACATAATTCACATATTTCATAACATATCCCTCTAGTGTATTAACTTAATAGCCCTAATTGACTTTATAAATTATAAACACTCACATATTCCTCAATATAATTATTATAACTGTATCTTCTATCGAATCCCTATTCGTAACTAGGGCTAAAGTTTTTATTCTCTATTAAGCACAACTCTACTCTTATTTCTCAGTCAATACACAAATTGACCACTTCTCTTAGAGTCGTATCACAGATACTCAACACAATATTGATAGTCAATATCAATATTAAATAAAAAAAAATTATTCATAAAAATTTGAATTATTCAAAATTCCGGGTTATCACATAAATAAGATCGACAGGTAATGTGATAGTACCAACTTGGATCAAGCAAGATTTATAAACAGTAGATGTAATGAAAGTTTCTCTTAACGGATTCTCAACAGATAAGTCAATGTCTAATTTCTCCATAGTCAAGTTCAAACGTTGAGCACAAGTAGGACAAATAAAAGAATGGGTAGAACCGGTATCTAATAAGGTATAAACTTTGCAAGAGTTTATGATTAGCTTACCCGTGATCATCTCGTTCAGGTTCCTCGTGTTTTAGGCAGTC
This sequence comes from Panax notoginseng, assembly GCA_016801055.1. Lineage (NCBI taxonomy): Eukaryota > Viridiplantae > Streptophyta > Magnoliopsida > Apiales > Araliaceae > Panax > Panax notoginseng. The sequence continues at coordinate 79,770,823 of CM029016.1, read as the reverse complement.
ACGACAAATGCCCTTCCAAGAACCACTGACTTTGACTTGTCCGGGATAGCCTTTGGAGTCACCATCCCCGTTGGACTTGATTTCGCTAAAAGACAATCTCTAGCTATATGACCTTCCGTTCCACAGTTATAACACACCTTGGATTGTTGTGGGTAGTTTGGGCTGATGTGTCCCTCTTTCCCGCATTTATAACAAACGACCGGTGATTGTTCTCCTCCCCTAGAAACAGTTGATGTTGGAGCTGACGTCTTCACGTTATCTTTATTGTACCTTCTCTTTTTGAAATCTCCTCCTGACTCGCTTCTTCTATTATTATGGCCACAATTACCACCCGAGTGGTTACCGCTTTTGTCCGTATTCTTTCCTCCCCACTGGTTATCATTGCTCCGATGGCTGCTGCCACTGGTATGACCCTGGTTGTGCTTCCTCGGTTGAACATACTCATTATCTCGCTCTAATAATTGAGCCCTGTTGACAACATCAGAATATAGAGAAAATTTGTAAGAAATAAGATATTATCGAATCTCAGGTTTCAGACCTTTCAGAAACATCCGCGTCATACGTTCCTCATTCTCTACCAAATGAGGTGCAAACCTGGATAACTCCGCGAACTTCGCCTCGTACTGGGACACCGTCATGTTATTTTGTTCCAGTCTAATAAACTCTACCTCCTTCATATGACGAATACTTTCAGGAAAGTACTTGTCATTAAACAGTTTCTGAAATGTTTTCCAAGACATATTGAGTGTGGCTGGCTGGGTACGCTTCACAAACTCCCACCAGTAGTCTGCCTCATTACGGAACATAAAGGTGGCGAATGGAACCTTCTGTTCCTCCGTGCATCCTAAGATATCAAATATCTTGGTAATTTATTTAACCCACATTTTCGACTTGTTCGGATCTGGCTTTCCCACAAATTCTGGTGGTCCCAACTCTTTGAACTGCTTGGATGTGACAAGCCTCGCGTTGTTATCATTTCCACCCGTATTTTGTCCACGAGTCTCCCTCGTCTGATTTTGCATGAACTACAAAAAGCTTCTAAATATTCCATCATTCATCGTTTGTTCGGTAGTGTTGTTTACAGGAGGAATATTTCCTTCCTATTGCATGTTCCCCTGGTTGGTGATTAAAGGTGTCTCCACGGTCTCATTCACTCCATTGTTAACATTTTCAGCTGCCATTCTCAAATAGTACCAAAAAATAAGGGTTAATTAAATAAATTAACATGCCACATATTATCCATGTATTCTGACCAACTAATTAAATACCAAATGAGCTTAGGTAGGACACACTAGCGAAGGATTTACTCGTCTCTCCTCTCCTAGTTCTATTCTCTGATCTCCGCCAGAGACCATATCTCTAAGCTCTGATACCAACTGTGACGCCCCCAAAATAGGTATACATAACCCATTCTGAGTCACCAAATACATGGTACAAAAATAAATAAAACTTCATTAATACAATTGTCGTGTAAAATATGACAACACATATACTGTGAGTTTAAATACAAATATTGTCTAATAGAGAACATTCAAACTCAAAAGGAGTCCTCATTATAATTATTATCACACTATTTTATAAAATAGTGAGGACTGCTAACACAACTGACTGGAAATATCACCTACACCTCGACTAGTTACCGCTATATTCTCGCCTCTTGAGAAGAAAAATGGAACAAAAAGGAAAAGGGTGAGCTCAACTAGTCCAGTGAAGAATATTATGATTAAGATAATATACAAAAAATTATCATTAGTCTTCAACAGGGAAAAATCTGATAGAATATAATAGACAACAAGTTTTAGATCAACAACTGCAGCGGAAATAA